>JAVIWC010009266.1:0-13319 GCA_031894815.1 Creontiades dilutus | reverse complement strand
CGGGGAAAAACCAAAATTTTTTCATACAAAATGTATTGCAATTTTAAGAATGACAACTTTCAACGGATTATTATTTGTCATCTTAAGTTTTCTTTATGAGCAGAGAGACAACCAACCTCACTCAAACTGTATGAACTCATTCCAATCCCATCCTCTTATCCTTATCATTCTTAGTCTTCCTCGATTGCCCTTTAAGGGTTGTCAAAGTTTTGTAAAATCCCTAAAAACCTCAATAAAACCAAGGCGGCCTAAGTATGGACTCTTTTTGAAGAACTTTCCACGCGGAATCGGATGAGCCCCTCCACAGGTCTGTAGCTCAAACCATTCCCGATGTATGGCATGATCTTATGCTGCCAACATCCGTCTTCGCATTGCTAAGTAAACATTAATTAAATGAACTAGTCATTTGATGTGGTACCTGTAGCGCAGGGGTTTCGTACAGGACTCACAAACGTTCAAAGGAAAATTTTGCCCCATATGAATATGGTATACACACTTATGCAGAAGAGAAACGTTTTGCCCCGCAGACACGCCCAACATTCCCGACAAAACAAAACGCTGTATGTGCGTGTCACAACTGCCATAAAATCATAAAACCACAAGAAACCAATATTAAAAACGCTGCAAATTCTTTCACTGGGTTATTATTCAATTTCATTCATTTGGCTTGCATTCATGTTTTGAATTTCTACTAAGTTTTGGAGTGTGCGTGTTTCACAGGTGATAGAGCAATTATTGAATTTCAGGAGATATGGATAGAGCACGTAAATCTATTCTCAACCGAAATACCTATTTGGATTGATCAGTTGATCATGTTTGTGTGCCTCCTGAAATTCAACAATCGCTCTACCACTTGTGAAACACGCACACTCCAAAGCTTAGTATAAAATCAAATCATGAACGCAAGCCAATTGGATAATAAACCCCAGAGAAAGAATTTGCAGCGTTTTAACGCTGTCTTTCGAACCAATCATAATGATATATACATACCTACAGAGATAGTAAAACCAATCAGGGACGGCGTTACAACTACCCCGGGAAACCCCTGGGTGCTAGGGGGGAGACTATGAGTGACTGCCCGTTTGTCAGAAAAAGAGTAGCTTGGGAAAACCAACGCAGCAAAGCAGCTTGGAGAATTCGGAGTCCATTAAAGGCTTAAAATATTTTCAAATAGGAACGGGATTAACGGACAATGAGGTAAACAACAGCGGCGAGTAGGTACAGTACTGTTACCTGTGGGCCTTGTTTGTGACTTTAAGGTGACCAAAAGAGCACGCAAAACTACAATAAACTATTAACTCTTATAAGGCACAATGAAGAAAGATATATTGATATAAGATTTGACAAACATGACACGTATCTTGAGACTTGAATTTGACAGACTGAATTGAACGGTAACTATTGACAACTGGAACGACTAAGCGGTTCTAATAACAACTGGAACGGTTGCTACATTCTCCCACACTTGAATAAAATGTCATTCGACGTGGTTGAGTATGTAATCCCGGAGGTACGGAGGTTGACGGCGTTGTCTGGCTGATCGACGGAGGTCTGTAGTCCCTGGATGATCGGAGGGTTGAGTAGCAGGGGCATCTCCATGATTCAAGCCTGGTCCATTTGACGAGCCATTATTGGTAAATGGAACCCCGAATTTCGGTGGTTGAGGAGTAAATGCCACCTCTTTTCTAGGTACCAGAGTTGAAATGAGCTGGTTGATATGTCGCTTCAATGACCGACCAGAATCCAGCTCAACTATGTAGTGACAAGAGCCCAGCTTCCGTGTCACTGTACCAAACATCCAAACGTCACGATTCCCTTGATGAATCCTAGCCTGGACTCTCTCTCCCTCCTGAAGAGAACGAATACGTGAGGCAGAAGATGGAGTGGTAGGTGTCACTGCTGCACGGTTTGGCAGGAGAGCATCCAGTCTGATTCTTAGTTTTCGTTTCAGATACAGCTCAGCAGGCGATTGTCCTGAGGCTAACGGGGTAGCACGATAGCGAAATAAAATGGTTTGAACTTTCTCACTTAGAGAACAATGTTCATCCGCTGCAGCTTTCAGCTTTCTTTTCAAAGTTTGAATACTGCGTTCAGCGAGTCCGTTTGTAGCTGGATGGTTGGGGGCACTAAATTTTTGGAATATACCTCGGTCTTTGCAGTGTCTTTGAAACTCCTCACTCTTGAAAATTGCTGCATTGTCGGAGACTAAAACTGAGGGGTATCCGTGTACCGAAAAAATATTTTCAAGTAGCAAGATGGTAGATGCAGAGGAGGGTGCGTCACGGCATAATCGTACTTCTGCCCATTTGGACTTGGCATCGACGCACATGAGCAGGAAGTGGCCGTCCAAGGGTCCAGCGTAGTCCACATGAACTCTTTCCCAGTTTTCATTGGGCTGGTCCCAAGGATGCACTACGGCTTTTTGAGGACAATGTCGGACTTGGGCACAAGGTTCGCAACTCTTCACAATTCTTTCAATCTCTTTGTCGAGTCTTTCCCAATACACGTATCTCCTAGCCAATTGCTTCATCTTAGTGACTCCTAGATGGGTAGCATGTAGTTCTTTTAGAATCGGAGCTTGAAGTGTTTTCGGGATGACCACTCGATCTGATCGGAACAAAATGTTGTCAGATATCGTGAAAGGGCTGTCTCGAGGGTTGCTTCTGAGGTCCTTCATCAGATTTTGCAGCTCAGGATCCTTGGCTGTCTCTTCTGCAATAGTTTTAGAAGTAATTGCACTACTAGAAATCTGGAGTAGGGTCTCAGCATAGAGAGTGTTGACTTCACTATCTACTGCTAGATCATCTGGGTTACCAGAGGGTAAGGACGCACGAGACAGGCAGTCGACATTATTGTTTTCCTTTCCCTTCTTACAACGAACTGAGTAATTCAATCCACTGAGGAATGACGCATACCGCAAGAGGCGTGCTGATGTCATCTGTGGAAGTGGGCGGTCTGGGTGGAATATACGAGATAAGGGTTCATTGTCTGTGACTAGTACAAAATGACGACCCAAAATATAATTATAAAAATGAGTAGTGGCAAAAATTATGGCCAGAGCCTCTCTATCTAGCTGGCTATAATTTGTTTCCGCGGGTGTAAGCGATCTTGAGGCGTAGGCAATCGGCCTTTCTTGATTATCTATTTCGTGGCTGAGTATGGCTGCTATTCCCGTTGGGCTAGCATCAGTGGTAAGTATGACTGGTTTTGAAGGATCGAATGGTGTTAGAACCCTGTCATTAGATAATTCTGACTTTAGATGTAAGAATGAAGCTTCTGCAGCAGCTGACCAGGAAAACTTTACATTCTTTTTCAGCAAACAGCGCAACGGGTAAGTCTTAGAGGAAAAATCTGGAATAAATTTAGCGTAATAAGTAACTAATCCAAGGAATCGTCTTACATCATCAACATTCTTTGGACGTGGCATCTGAGTGACTGCTTCGACTTTACCCGGGCATTTTTGAATTTTATTATGAGACACAACATGACCCAGATAACTGATATTTTCTTTGAAAAATGAGCACTTGGATTTATTCAGATGGAGGTCATTTTCTTTAAGACGCTCCAAACAGGCTATGAGGTTCTGGTTGCATTCGGAAAGTGTGGCACCATGGCATATGATGTCATCAAAATAAGCTTCCACTTTCGGCAGGCCATGCAAAAGCTGAGATAAAATCCTGTTAAACTCTGAAGGGGCTGTCTTTATCCCAAAACTGAGCCTATTCATTCGATATGTGCCTTTGTGAGTTGAAATAGTTTGTATTTTACTTCCTTCTTCATCAACTCTGAGATGAAGGTAGGCCTTATGGAGATCCAGTTTGCAAAAATATTTGGAACCCCTGAGACTATGTAAGACATCATCGATGCGTCGTATCGGATGATTGGCAGCAACTAACCTAGAATTTACCCCGCACTTGTAGTCGACGCAAAGCCGAACCCCACCATCAGGCTTGGCTATCACGACGAGGGGTGAACCCCAATCGCTGGATGAAACTGGAGTGATGACACCTTGAGATTCGAGTGTTGCAAGCTCTTTGTTGACTCGTTCTCGTAGAGCGAAGGGTACATCACGTTCACGGGTAAACACAGGTTTAGCGCCTTCCCTGAGTTGTAAGTTTACTTCAACATTGGGCACGCAACCTATTCTTTCTTCGAAGATGGCTGAATACTTAGAAAAAATGTCATTGAGTGTTGCAACTGAGTTGGTGTGGATTGGTTCAGGATCGGTGAGTCGGTGGCTATCTATTTCATTTAGATTGATGTTAAGTCCCCGAATCCACACTCGGCCTAACAGTGCATCATGACCAGGAGGGACTATGAATAGATCAGCATCCATGCTTTTGCCTTTATAAGCAACACGGAGAGTGACTTTACCTTTAGGTCTTATAATGTGGTCAGAATAGGAGCGGAATGAAACTGGTGTAGGTTGAAGAGGCAAGTTGACACCAAGATTATTAAAATCAGTTTCTGAAAGTAGGGAAAAACGTGCACCTGAATCAACTTCAAATATTTGAGGTTTACCATTAAGAGTGACAGTGACAAAATATTTATCTTGATCAGGTCCAATCTCATAGAGATCTGTGACATCGTGAATTCTTCCAATTCCGTATTCTTGACTTGAGGCTCTAATGTAATCTTCCGAGTTTTGAGTAGAAAGAGAATGAGTATTTGATTTGCGCATCAGAGTTGTGATACAAACTTTTCCAACGTGACCAACTCTGTGACAGTGATTACATTTTAAGGTAGAACGATCAATCCTACATTCGCTAGACTTGTGATTGTTACGTCCACAATTGAGGCATAGGCCATCTATACCCAAAGCACGATAATCAGCACGAACATTGCGACTTCGAGACTGAGAGCGACCATATGAATTGGAATTTGATTGGTGACTGTTGGTACGAGACCTAGAATTATTGCGCTTGTGACGGTTGTTCTGTTGAAAATTTGAATGTTTTCTTATTGTGAGGGTGTCCACAACATCCTCTGAGGATTTATCAATTGGTTTCACTAGTTGGCTTGATTCGTAACGTGCGGCTTCTAGAGCTATTGCCTTTCTGAGTAAATCGTCAAAATCCTGGAATGATGTCTGTTGGAGAAGCTGTTCACGGATCCAATTATCTTTTAGACCTCGTATAAATTGTGCGCGAAGAAAAGTATCGGCTATGGAAATTTTCTGGTCGCACGTGCATGTGACATAAAAATCGCAGTCAATTAACTTTCCCTTGAGAGAGGCTACAAAATCAGAAATTGACTGATGAGGCTGTTGAATTACATTTAAAAAATAATGTTGGGACACAACAGTAGAAACAGGAGGTGACAACATGGTTTTAAAATGGTTAACGAGATCATTAAATGAGATTTCCTTGATGGGCTTGTCGGGGCCTAACAGTGCTGCTAGATTATTGTAATGCACTTTACCAATTGATGAACATAGTAATTGAGCTTTTTTCTTACCATCCGCGATATTTTTGAGGTCACAATAATTTCCAAATCGTTCCAAATAGGAAATGAACTTCTCATTTTTGGAGTCATAATTTTCAAAGGGTGTTATTTGTGGGGATGGAGCCGATTGACCTCCCAAGGCAGCAGTCAAGACAGAAATAAACTGCTGAAATTGTTCTTGATCCATGGCGAAATGCAGTAGTATGTAAAAATGACGTGGGAATTTCTCGGTTTATCCGGTCTGCACCTTTGCTCGAAATCGAAAAAATACTGTTTGATTTTGCAGTCGAAATCCGGGTATTACAAAGAAATAAACGGATTACCTGGGGAAGATTACTCTCGGTGACGGTGTGGCACTTCAACTTCACGATCTTCTCCTTGAAACTTTATCTTCGTCGCCAAACTTGTTGTGACTTTAAGGTGACCAAAAGAGCACGCGATATTACAATAAACTATTAACTCTTATAAGGCACAATGAAGAAAGATATATTGATATAAGATTTGACAAACATGACACGTATCTTGAGACTTAAATTTGACAGACTGAAAAAACGGTAACTAATGACAACTGGAACGACTAAGCGGTTCTAATAACAACTGGAACGGTTGCTACAAAACGAATCTTATTTATATATTTAGACTGACTGTGCTAATAGGAAGGGTCAGATGAGCGGAGGAAATCATGGCTAATGAGAAGCCACGCCGTTGGTGTCACGGAACAGAGCTCGTTGTGATGGGGTGAAAGAGACAAAGACTCGCAACACCGAAAGTCTTGAGTTACAGCGAGGGAGAGGGCACATCATCACTCTCAAGTTAATTGAAAGTTTCATCTTAGCCGTTAATAAGTCGGGTTTCGCCTCCATTCCAACTTTGTCAATCTTGTGTAGTTTGTAATCATCCTCCCTCCCCGCAGCCTCCGAAATTAAAGTTGGAGCGGAAGGGAAAGCAGTGACGTGAGGAACTTTGATAACGATCTTCAAATTGACGACGGTTTTTGTCCCGGTTATAACCGCCTTTTCAGCGCAATATCCGGAAACTACAGAGGGAATTACGCTGACAAGACCTACTGGGATTGAGCGAGTTGTAAATTCAATTTTGGTTCCCTAATGAAAGGAAGCAGAACCTACATTAACATTTCTAATGCAGTTACCATTTTCCCTACTCGTACGAATCCCGGATAAAGTATGTTAAACTAGATGTCCCCGGTCTGTTTCCAAGTGCTTTCCCCACGTTAAGCCTTTAAATGAAATTAAAATCATTTATTGAAGTTCGAGAGAATTGAAATGTTCGACTCTTCATTCAGTCCCTCGAATCAGGAGAAAGGACCTGTAAACAGTCCCTCACCGTCGCTTTTCCAACTTTTCTACAGGAAAAATGCGCTAGCTTGTAAATTGACTCAGCTTCCTTGATAGGACAGATCTCTAGGTTCGAATGGTATGGTATTTCTCCAAGTTAACCGCAAACAAAATTATTCAATGTTTTTCGCTGGAGGGACTCTACCCAGTGGATTGAATTGATCATAGTGTCGTTAGCTCATTTTATAGCCTACGAAACCTCTTATGTGGGCATTTGACCCCTCTGACGCGTTACAATGACATCACCCTTTGAGGAAAAACTCGAAAATTTGACGGCATGAGCGGCCCCGCGGGCAAGTTGGGGTACATGAGCGGCCCCACTCGGTGTGGGAGCACTTGTACCAGCGGCCCCGGTCGGTCTAGGCGTATATGTACGAGCGGCCCCACGGAAATACTCGACGTTGAGTATCAGAGGACCGGGTTCGATCACCAGCCGGCAGTCTGCGTTAGGTATGATGAAACCTGTAGTTATGTGTACTCCTCCGAGAGTGCTGCACTGTTCTGTTCTTTTGAGAGGAAGAAGTGTTAACACATTCTGATCTATTTGTCCAACTGATCTATACTTTACTGTTAACACATTCTGAATTTGGATTGATGTAGGATATTGTTTTGTTTTTGAGAAGCAAGCATCCAGACCAGCAAACTAGACAGAACACACATCGAAAGCGTGGATCTATATCTATAGGAGACATCGTGTTTTTCAACCTGGCGACGGTTTTATCAAGAAGGGGTCATCTATTCTCGACTTCTGCCAAGAGTCTTACTTTTGAGAATGAACCTGATTTCCTTGCATGCAGTGGCGTAACGTACAACCCCGCGATGCGAAAATTCATTTTTTTTAATTTGAAAGAATAAATAGGAACTAACGATACGCAGAAAAATTCCATTATGTATCATCAAGTTTATAAACATCAACGGTAATGTAGGTTAATTGATCAATCATCTTTTGGTTTCATTTATAACCAGGTGAGGAAGGGTGTAAATAAATAAATACCAATATTTTTAAATATTATTTACATCGCTGCTTGCATGGAAAGCTGAAATCGAGAAACAGACCACGTCTCGGTTTGTGAAACATAAAGCACCTGTGCAGTTCTTGTTAGTTTCATGAATATCAGAATGCTTCAACCCTTTTAGGAGTTCACTCCAATATCCACATTCACTGCATCGCTAGGTTACTGCGATCGAAACAAAACAAATTGAATGTTCGGCGCAGGCATCAACGCAGACTGCCGGCCCTCTGATACACGTCGAGTCACGGAAATATGGAAAATGAAATCAATAGCATCATTATTACTTGTGTCCGATGAGTTTTGAAATCGTTTTCATCAAGTTAGCCGTGAAACCGTGCTCCGAAGTGGGACAAGTTTGTTCCTCGTATCAGTTACAAAAATTGGTGGGAACTAGTTGGTGACAAGCTTATAACATTCGTCACTAGATGGCAGTGATAACCAAGTTCGAGCCGTTTAGACGCTTGGCAGTTCTACCCCGAGGGCAGCCTTCGCTCGCTGCGGGGCCGCTCGTACCATTTCTAATCTGTGCCTTTTGACGAGACGGGGCCGCTCGTACATGCCTTCCATTCCACAAACATCGCCTCCCCTCCCTACGGGGCCGCTCGTACAAGTACCCGTCACAGAGACTTCGGACTGTCAAGTCTTGGTTAATCTCACCCGCACACTCGAAATGCGTGGATTTCGTCATGATTTTGAGATTCACAATCCTGTAACCGTCTTTAATGTGATATTTAGGAAGGGACAGCGCGAACGCAGTCCCTACTAACAAAAATTATGTGCCCGAGATACCCACATTTGGGGTATTCGCAGGGGTCAACCCATCCGAAGTGCAATGAACGGGCCTCACCCTGGGGGAACCGCCTTGTGGATCACGGTTATCCCCCACACCAGGTAAGTATGAATATGATAGAGTACTAACAAGACCGTGTCTCGCTTCATCTGTTTTTTCACGTGAGAAGAGTATAGTCTGGGACCAGACGGCTCAAGATGGAATAATTTACAGTTGAAAGCTCAAGGGAAAGGTGGAATGTTACTACTAACTTTGCACTGAAGGTACAAAACGATTGAGTTTTAGGTATCTACTAACCTAGGTGGTACCAATGAAGCACTATATAAATAACGAAGAAATTACAGGTCTCCATGACAACCGGAGTTCTGAGAAACGATTGTAGCGCATTCTCTTGGTGTTGTTTGCAACTAGCTAGTCACATCACATTCCGAGAGAGATCGCTACGCTCGCACCTTAGCTTGGTCATCTTCCGCCTATCAGCCCAGTCTGTAAAGAATAGTTACCTCTTGCTAAAATCATTGATATGCCACAGTCAATGTGTATAATCTCTTCATTTTAGCGTAGAATACGCTTTAGCCATGGACTAACTAGCCAAAAAAGGAACGCTTGAGCGTAACGAAATGTGACACGGAAAAGTCTAGAACGTTCTGGGCTGCTTTAGAAACAGATCATATGCTCATAAAACACCGATAATTGATGTTTATAAGCACATTGGGTAACTAAAGGCGATCACCAAGCAACAACTTGCATATTTACATCCGTGTGTAGTAGTTGCGACAAACCCGTTTGAAGTGAGTAATTTTATTTATGTAAATCGGAGTTTCAGTCGTTCGCGAATCGTCCTTCGGTGATGTTCTCCTGCCCCGGTCCAGATTGTCCTCCTTCGAGCTCTTCAGGTACATGTCTTCTTCATCCTAAACGACCAAAAACTGCTGCTGAACGATCGAGAGAGTGGCGGTTGCGAAAAAAAGGCGGACAGTGCGAACCCAAACAACCAAAAACTGCAGCAGAACGGCAAAAAGAATGGAGTTGAACGTTCTGCAGTTCAGCGTCCACTCGAGGCTAAAGCGTATTCTACGTTTCTATACTTGTAGCAGCAGGCTATAAATAAAAGCAAATTTTTTCAACTTCTTCCATACATCGACTACGAAGTGCGTATTACCCCCTCTACGCATTAGGTAACGAAATAAATTGACCATTCATAAAAACATAATTCATAAAAACATTTTTATTTCATAAAAGCTGATGAAATCCAATTCACCAAAATTGCTCCACGTTCTGAGCGAGTCCGGGGAAGCAGATCGAACAACAACAAAATCAAAATGTCCGCCATTACACTAATTTTTCCGCGTACCACCGACCAAGTCCTCGCGGACCAATAAGGGGTTCGGGCACCCCAGGTTGGGAATCGCTGATTCAGATTAGTGCGGCCCCCGATCCCTTTGACAATGAAAAATTGACCCCTTATCAAGATAAGGTTGAAAATCACTCAGCAAGATAAAAAATATAGTAAGCTAGTGTCACACACACTGCTAGAGGTTACTGTGGTGAATGCTCCCAGAGTTGTCTACTTTTAAGAACCCAAACTTTCTGTTGAGTTGACGTTCAACACGAAAATTACCAAGTAGGCACGTCGAACTTTTGAATTTGAAATAAGGCAATAGGAGCTGTCATTGTGACTTTATCTCTGAGCGGCTGATCAAACACAGAACCTAGCGCGGTGCTCAGAAATCATCAATCATCGTCCAGAGTTCGGACACATCAAAGCTACAACGAGGACGTAGGGAGGTGGAAGTCCCGTTCCCCGGTGAAAGGTGGGTATTACCGTCCAGCTGGGAGATGTGTGTTTTGAGTTTCCGACGAATTGTTTCCGGCGCCACTTTAATAATAGACGTTAACTGACAACCTGACGGTCCCTTTTCTGGAGTGGAGAACGGCTGCGGGTCAGTCACATCGCACGGAGGGAGGCGGGAGTTGTGACACCCCGTTCCCAGAACCGTGCTGGACTTGAGCGATCCTACCAAACTCCCATGATGATTGTATTTTCAGAATGTTTATTGCACGAACCATCAACCAAGCTTGATCAATATTTCAGAAAGGTCGCGGCTCCTACCCTGATCCCTGGGGGTTTCCAAGACCGTAACGGACAACCACGAAGGGAACATGAGACAAAAATGTGCTTTTCTCAGCCACATACATTTCATATACCGATTTGGGAAGGTAGTCGGGTTCTCGGCTTCAAATCGTACAACAAACGACTCAATCCTACCTTTAAAAGAAGTTTTTAGCAGGCACGTAAATACCTAAAATGAAGGCAAACATTTTGAAATTATTGTCGAACTACAGAAAACGTTGTTTTGCATCAGTTGAACTTCATACGTGCCCAGCAAGAACCATCGTGGAGGTGAAAGCCAAAGTACATCTTTAACTTGAGCTTCATTCGAATTATTGCAGCAAAGAAGACAAGGGAAGCAGAAAGCAGAAAAGTTTATTACTCACCTTACATTCGCAGAGAAAATCCACCTTTACGTTGTACTGGGGGGGGGGGGTGAACTTGGGAATTGTGGAACGATGTCTGCTTGCCTCTGAGGTTTGTTGCAGTCCTGTCAATACCGGGATTCTCGCGGCCTGCTTCGCGAATAATCTCGTTTTGAAGCACTCACTGTATTTAGCTAACACAGATCAGTCACAACTGAACCTAGCCGACGACTAGGTGTGCTCCCTGAAATTTCGCGCGCTTTATTTCAAGGCACTCTCGTTGGTTGGATCCGGCTTGAATCGAAAACTGTGTTCTACGTCCAAGCTCCTCCCATTCACAGCACGGCTGACTTGTTCCCGGCCAAGAGAACCGCACTGATTGATTAGGAACAAGAAAATTAATCAAGTTTCAAACTTTTTTTTAGAAAAGTCGATACCCAAATGTGATCGACCCAAATAAGTTACATTCAATTGCACACTATGCAACCATCTACGAAAAGCCATGAACTACTAAAATATGGAAATAGTCAGCAATGTCACAGAGCCCCTCTCACAAATACCTATCCAAATATAAACGCCTGCTCGATACCTTCAACAACACGTTTGGCAACACTGGGCCGGACCCTTTTCAGGGCGTGAAATTGCGCGTTTTAGGGCGAGGGGAGACGCGTAACTGCGTCACTATTTTCGTCACGAGCGGTGACGGTGGACTTCCGGATGCAGATGTTATCCCTTGTCACTCTCTCGCGTCTGATGTGAATCGGAAATCTCGTCTTCCGGCGTCTGCCTCATCTCTTGCATATCGATCCGGAAGGACAACAGACCTCGCTCATCGATTTCTCGAATGACTCAAGAGTGTTGCTGCCGATGATTAACCAAATCTCCTCCGCCCTTTTATTAAAACTCTACTTCCCTCCCCCTACTAACATTTTTTTACTCTCGATCTCGCAACCCTTTCGGAGGGATGAAACATTGGAGCGACTGGACCGTCGAAAAATCAATACGACACGTAATCGAAATGAGGGTAGCTCTTGGAAAAACAAATCAGATATCTACTGGTTGAGGGACCCCCTGAAACAGACAGCAACAGCTTAGTTACAAATGGAAACCTCTTTTCTCATTTGATTGGACTACGAACAAACTTATTGGCACAGGTAACTTTATTGTAGTTGTAAAACTGTTTCACATCTGTGCAGTGATACGCAGGGGCGTTTCTATGTCCGGTTTTTATTTGATCACGTAATACACTATAAGTATATTAAAAAATGTAATATACACTTATAAGTATATTAAAAAACGCTGCGAATTCTTTCACGGGGGTTTATTATTCAATTGGCTTGCGTTCGTAATTTGAATTTCTACTAAGCTTTAGAGTGTGCGAGTTTCACAGGATAGAGCGATTATTGAATTTCAGGAGATATGCATGGAGCACGTAAATCTGTTCTCGACCAAAATACCTATTTGGATTGATCAGTTGCGGTCGGTCGGAAGTTGTAAACGAGGTCACGTCGCGTCCGCAGTGATTGCTAATTTTTAGCGGTATATAGTGATCGTTTCTAGTGGCATTTTCGCACAGTGAACGACTGGATCGTTTGCCAGTACTTTCTGTGGTCTTTTAGCCATACGAGCCTTTTTTGGCTTTTCAATTCGCTGATCAATTGCGCGGTAGTGAATGACATTTCAGTTGATGAGGCCATGATGTTCCCGTGACAGACCGTCGGTGACCTTGACGTAAGTTCGCGCACGCGTGGTAGTGATTGCCTTTCTCTCCGCTATTTCGCCGATCGCCCTTCAATCATTGCTTCAGTTAGCCAGGTGAGCCGGCCTTCTATGTCTAGTAGGAGGAATTCAATCGAAACGTATTTTTCGCCGTTAGCGAATACGCCCAAACGCAGACGAAGCCCAAGCCCATCCTGCGACGATAGCAGGAAAAAATCGTTATTAACCATGAGTGCGAATGATCAGGAAAGGAGCCAGTTATCCACTAAGGACCTTATAGGTCTGATACGAAATCTCGATAAAAAAATTGACAACATTGCAACTAAAAGTGACATTGTGGAACTGAAACAGGATATACAAGAAATAAAAGATGCTGTCACCAAATCCAATGAGGAGCATGAGAAAATCAAATCCGAAGTTCAGATCTTAAAAGATCAGTACCGGGAATTGCAGTCTGAGCTGGAAAGAACTGCGAACACCTTGAAAAGAAATAACCTGATGATTCGTGGAATTAAAGCT
>JAVIWC010009265.1:0-13541 GCA_031894815.1 Creontiades dilutus | reverse complement strand
TATCGAAACGGACTTCAGATTCGTGTTCAGCACCCCGAAATACCCCTTAGAGAGTAGGTTTGAAAGGGATTAAACAGAGTTGATTTTCAGGACATTTTGATGAAAAATCGCGAAAATAACCATGAAGGAAGCGTTTTATCGGGAAACGGACTTCAGATTCGTGTTCAGCACCCCGAAATACCCCTTAGAGAGTAGGTTTGAAAGGGATTAAA
Organism: Creontiades dilutus; assembly: GCA_031894815.1. Lineage (NCBI taxonomy): Eukaryota > Metazoa > Arthropoda > Insecta > Hemiptera > Miridae > Creontiades > Creontiades dilutus. The sequence goes on along the minus strand of JAVIWC010009265.1, from coordinate 13,329 downwards.
CAGAGTTGATTTTCAGGACATTTTTATGAAAAATCGCGAAAATAACCATGAAGGAAGCGTTTTATCGAAAAAACGGACTTCAGATTCGTGTATTAAACGAGTTGATTTTCAGGACATTTTTATGAAAAATCGCGAAAATAACCATGAAGGAAGCGTTTTATCGGGAAACGGACTTCAGATTCGTGTTCAGCACCCCGAAATACCCCTTAGAGAGTAGGTTTGAAAGCGATTAAACAGAGTTGATTTTCAGGACATTTTTATGAAAAATCGCGAAAATAACCATGAAGGAAGCGTTTTATCGGGAAACGGACTTCAGATTCGTGTTCAGCACCCCGAAATACAGCCATGAAGGAAGCGTTTTATCGGGAAACGGACATTCAGATTCGTGTTAGCACCCCGAAATACCCCTTAGAGAGTAGGTTTGAAAGGGATTAAACAGAGTTGATTTTCAGGACATTTTTATGAAAAATCGCGAAAATAACCACGAAGGAAGCGTTTTATCGGGAAACGGACTTCAAATTCGTGTTCAGCACCCCGAAAAACCCCTTAGAGAGTAGGTTTTGAAAGGGATTAAACAGAGTTGATTTTCAGGACATTTTTATGAAAAATCGCGAAAATAACCATGAAGGAAGCGTTTTATCGGGAAACGGACTTCAGATTCGTATTCAGCACCCCGAAATACCCCTTAGAGAGTAGGTTTGAAAGCGATTAAACAGAGTTGATTTTTGAGCAATTTTTATGAAAAATCGCGAAAATAACCATGAAGGAAGCGTTTTATCGAAAAACGGACTTCAGATTCGTGTTCAGCACCCCGAAAACCCCTTAGAGAGTAGGTTTGAAAGGGATTAAACAGAGTTAATTTTTGAGCAATTTTGATGAAAAAACGCGAAAATAACCATGAAGGAAGCGTTTTATCGGAAAACGGACTTCAGATTCGTGTTCAGCACCCCGAAAAACCCCTTAGAGAGTAGGTTTGAAAGCGATTAAACAGAGTTGATTTTTGAGCAATTTTGATGAAAAAACGCGAAAATAACCATGAAGGAAGCGTTTTATCGAAAAACGGACTTCAGATTCGTGTTCAGCACCCCGAAAACCCCTTAGAGAGTAGGTTTGAAAGCGATTAAACAGAGTTTATTTTTGAGCAATTTTGATGAAAAAACGCGAAAATAACCATGAAGGAAGCGTTTTATCGAAAAACGGACTTCAGATTCGTGTTCAGCACCCCGAAAACCCCTTAGAGAGTAGGTTTGAAAGCGATTAAACAGAGTTGATTTTTGAGCAATTTTGATGAAAAAACGCGAAAATAACCAAGAAGGAAGCGTTTTATCGAAAAACGGACTTCAGATTCGTGTTCAGCACCCGAAAAACCCCTTAGAGAGTAGGTTTGAAAGGATTAAACAGAGTTAATTTTCAGCAATTTTGATGAAAAACGCGAAAATAACCATGAAGGAAGCGTTTTATCGAAAAACGGACTTCAGATTCGTGTTCAGCACCCCGAAAACCCCTTAGAGAGTAGGTTTGAAAGGGATTAAACAGAGTTAATTTTTGAGCAATTTTGATGAAAAATCGCGAAAATAACCATGAAGGAAGCGTTTTATCGAAAAAAACGGACTTCAGATTCGTGTTCAGCACTTTGAAAACCCCTAGAGAGTAGGTTTGAAAGCGATTAAACAGAGTTAATTTTCGAGCAATTTTGATGAAAAATCGCGAAAATAACCATGAAGGAAGCGTTTTATCGAAAAACGGACTTCAGATTCGTGTTCAGCACCCGAAATACCCCTTAGAGAGTAGGTTTGAAAGGGATTAAACAGAGTTAATTTTTGAGCAATTTTGATGAAAAATCGTTTTTTTTTTGACTTTTTTTTTTTTTTGTCTTAAAAAAAACTAGATTCAATTCTGAAAAGAATGGTATATTAAACAATATTAAAAGTTCAAAGGAACATATTGAAATTAGGCTTAGAAGCCGCCCGCCTTGAACGAGAAATCAAAACTACAAAACTGACATTGACAAACGATAATAAAGGAAAAAACAAGCTTGATACCGATAAAAATACTGATAACACTATGGAAGACACGATCAACCGATAACAGCATGGAAGACACGATTATCTGCTAACACAATCGAATAACTTCCACTTTTTTCAAGAATAGTTCATTAGAACGACGAGAAAACGCTAAGTTCGGTACGTTTCTGTTTTTCGGCTCTCCTTGAAAATTGCATTTTTTGACGCATCTGACCCATTATCTCGAGAACCACTGAACCGATTTTCATTTTCTTTTTTTATAAAGATTTGTCTATTCAAGATGCAAAAATATGCGGAAACAGTTTTTTGAAATTATGAGTCAGATAGTTTGGGCATGAGTGAACAAAGTGACGCCAAACCGCCACTAAAACGTAAAGTTTGATAATTTATTGTGGTTCGGCTAATTCATATTTTCAAAATCTGTTTCCGCAGATTTGAAGATCTTAACTAGGCCTAAATTATTTTTAAAAAATGATCAAAATCGGACAGCGGGTTGCTGAGATAATGGGTCACGAGTGTTCAGCACCCCGAAAAACCCCTTAGAGAGTAGGTTTGAAAGGGATTAAACAGAGATAATTTTTGAGCAATTTTGATGAAAAATCGCGAAAATAACCATGAAGGAAGCGTTTTATCGAAAAACGGACTTCGAATTCGTGTTCAGCACCCCGAAAAACCCCTTAGAGAGTAGGTTTGAAAGGGATTAAACAGAGATAATTTTTGAGCAATTTTGATGAAAAATCGCGAAAATAACCATGAAGGAAGCGTTTTATCGAAAAACGGACTTCAGATTCGTGTTCAGCACCCCGAAAAAACCCCTTAGAGAGTAGGTTTGAAAGGATTAAACAGAGATAATTTTTGAGCAATTTTGATGAAAAATCGCGAAAATAACCATGAAGGAAGCGTTTTATCGAAAACGGACTTCGAATTCGTGTTCAGCACCCCGAAAAACCCCTTAGAGAGTAGGTTTGAAAGGGATTAAACAGAGATAATTTTTGAGCAATTTTGATGAAAAATCGCGAAAATAACCATGAAGGAAGCGTTTTATCGAAAAACGGACTTCAGATTCGTGTTCAGCACCCCGAAAAACCCCTTAGAGAGTAGGTTTGAAAGGGATTAAACAGAGATAATTTTTGAGCAATTTTGATGAAAAATCGCGAAAATAACCATGAAGGAAGCGTTTTATCGAAAAACGGACTTCAGATTCGTGTTCAGCACCCCGAAAAACCCCTTAGAGAGTAGGTTTGAAAGGGATTAAACAGATCGCGAAAATGACCATGAAGGAAGCGTTTTATCGAAAAACGGACTTCGAATTCGTGTTCAGCACCCCGAAAAACCCTTAGAGAGTAGGTTTGAAAGGGATTAAACAGAGATAATTTTTGAGCAATTTTGATGAAAAATCGCGAAAATAACCATGAAGGAAGCGTTTTATCGAAAAACGGACTTCGATTCGTGTTCAGATTAAACAGAGATAATTTTTGAGCAATTTTGATGAAAAATCGCGAAAATAACCATGAAGGAAGCGTTTTATCGAAAAACGGACTTCGAATTCGTGTTCAGCACCCCGAAAAACCCCTTAGAGAGTAGGTTTGAAAGGGATTAAACAGAGATAATTTTTGAGCAATTTTGATGAAAAATCGCGAAAATAACCATGAAGGAAGCGTTTTATCGAAAAACGGACTTCGAATTCGTGTTCAGCACCCCGAAAAACCCCTTAGAGAGTAGGTTTGAAAGGGATTAAACAGAGATAATTTTTGAGCAATTTTGATGAAAAATCGCGAAAATAACCATGAAGGAAGCGTTTTATCGAAAAACGGACTTCGAATTCGTGTTCAGCACCCCGAAAACCCCTTAGAGAGTAGGTTTGAAAGGGATTAAACAGAGATAATTTTTGAGCAATTTTGATGAAAAATCGCGAAAATAACCATGAAGGAAGCGTTTTATCGAAAAACGGACTTCGAATTCGTGTTCAGCACCCCGAAAACCCCTTAGAGAGTAGGTTTGAAAGGGATTAAACAGAGATAATTTTTGAGCAATTTTGATGAAAAATCGCGAAAATAACCATGAAGGAAGCGTTTTATCGAAAAACGGACTTCGAATTCGTGTTCAGCACCCCGAAAAACCCCTTAGAGAGTAGGTTTGAAAGGGATTAAACAGAGATAATTTTTGAGCAATTTTGATGAAAAATCGCGAAAATAACCATGAAGGAAGCGTTTTATCGAAAAACGGACTTCGAATTCGTGTTCAGCACCCCGAAAAACCCCTTAGAGAGTAGGTTTGAAAGGGATTAAACAGAGATAATTTTTGAGCAATTTTGATGAAAAATCGCGAAAATAACCATGAAGGAAGCGTTTTATCGAAAAACGGACTTCGAATTCGTGTTCAGCACCCCGAAAACCCCTTAGAGAGTAGGTTTGAAAGGGATTAAACAGAGATAATTTTTGAGCAATTTTGATGAAAAATCGCGAAAATAACCATGAAGGAAGCGTTTTATCGAAAAACGGACTTCGAATTCGTGTTCAGCACCCCGAAAAACCCCTTAGAGAGTAGGTTTGAAAGGGATTAAACAGAGATAATTTTTGAGCAATTTTGATGAAAAATCGCGAAAATAACCATGAAGGAAGCGTTTTATCGAAAAACGGACTTCGAATTCGTGTTCAGCACCCCGAAAAACCCCTTAGAGAGTAGGTTTGAAAGGGATTAAACAGAGATAATTTTTGAGCAATTTTGATGAAAAATCGCGAAAATAACCATGAAGGAAGCGTTTTATCGAAAAACGGACTTCGAATTCGTGTTCAGCACCCCGAAAAACCCCTTAGAGAGTAGGTTTGAAAGGGATTAAACAGAGATAATTTTTGAGCAATTTTGATGAAAAATCGCGAAAATAACCATGAAGGAAGCGTTTTATCGAAAAACGGACTTCGAATTCGTGTTCAGCACCCCGAAAAACCCCTTAGAGAGTAGGTTTGAAAGGGATTAAACAGAGATAATTTTTGAGCAATTTTGATGAAAAATCGCGAAAATAACCATGAAGGAAGCGTTTTATCGAAAAACGGACTTCGAATTCGTGTTCAGCACCCCGAAAAACCCCTTAGAGAGTAGGTTTGAAAGGGATTAAACAGAGATAATTTTTGAGCAATTTTGATGAAAAATCGCGAAAATAACCATGAAGGAAGCGTTTTATCGAAAAACGGACTTCGAATTCGTGTTCAGCACCCCGAAAAACCCCTTAGAGAGTAGGTTTGAAAGGGATTAAACAGAGATAATTTTTGAGCAATTTTGATGAAAAATCGCGAAAATAACCATGAAGGAAGCGTTTTATCGAAAAACGGACTTCGAATTCGTGTTCAGCACCCCGAAAAACCCCTTAGAGAGTAGGTTTGAAAGGGATTAAACAGAGATAATTTTTGAGCAATTTTGATGAAAAATCGCGAAAATAACCATGAAGGAAGCGTTTTATCGAAAAACGGACTTCGAATTCGTGTTCAGCACCCCGAAAAACCCCTTAGAGAGTAGGTTTGAAAGGGATTAAACAGAGATAATTTTTGAGCAATTTTGATGAAAAATCGCGAAAATAACCATGAAGGAAGCGTTTTATCGAAAAACGGACTTCGAATTCGTGTTCAGCACCCCGAAAAACCCTTTAGAGAGTAGGTTTGAAAGGGATTAAACAGAGATAATTTTTGAGCAATTTTGATGAAAAATCGCGAAAATAACCATGAAGGAAGCGTTTTATCGAAAAACGGACTTCGAATTCGTGTTCAGCACCCCGAAAAACCCCTTAGAGAGTAGGTTTGAAAGGGATTAAACAGAGATAATTTTTGAGCAATTTTGATGAAAAATCGCGAAAATAACCATGAAGGAAGCGTTTTATCGAAAAACGGACTTCGAATTCGTGTTCAGCACCCCGAAAAACCCCTTAGAGAGTAGGTTTGAAAGGGATTAAACAGAGATAATTTTTGAGCAATTTTGATGAAAAATCGCGAAAATAACCATGAAGGAAGCGTTTTATCGAAAAACGGACTTCGAATTCGTGTTCAGCACCCCGAAAAACCCCTTAGAGAGTAGGTTTGAAAGGGATTAAACAGAGATAATTTTTGAGCAATTTTGATGAAAAATCGCGAAAATAACCATGAAGGAAGCGTTTTATCGAAAAACGGACTTCGAATTCGTGTTCAGCACCCCGAAAACCCCTTAGAGAGTAGGTTTGAAAGGGATTAAACAGAGATAATTTTTGAGCAATTTTGATGAAAAATCGCGAAAATAACCATGAAGGAAGCGTTTTATCGAAAAACGGACTTCGAATTCGTGTTCAGCACCCCGAAAAACCCCTTAGAGAGTAGGTTTGAAAGGGATTAAACAGAGATAATTTTTGAGCAATTTTGATGAAAAATCGCGAAAATAACCATGAAGGAAGCGTTTTATCGAAAAACGGACTTCGAATTCGTGTTCAGCACCCCGAAAAACCCCTTAGAGAGTAGGTTTGAAAGGGATTAAACAGAGATAATTTTTGAGCAATTTTGATGAAAAATCGCGAAAATAACCATGAAGGAAGCGTTTTATCGAAAAACGGACTTCGAATTCGTGTTCAGCACCCCGAAAAACCCCTTAGAGAGTAGGTTTGAAAGGGATTAAACAGAGATAATTTTTGAGCAATTTTGATGAAAAATCGCGAAAATAACCATGAAGGAATTTTATCGAAAAACGGACTTCGAATTCGTGTTCAGCACCCCGAAAAACCCTTAGAGAGTAGGTTTGAAAGGGATTAAACAGAGATAATTTTTGAGCAATTTTGATGAAAAATCGCGAAAATAACCATGAAGGAAGCGTTTTATCGAAAAACGGACTTCGAATTCGTGTTCAGCACCCCGAAAAACCCCTTAGAGAGTAGGTTTGAAAGGGATTAAACAGAGATAATTTTTGAGCAATTTTGATGAAAAATCGCGAAAATAACCATGAAGGAAGCGTTTTATCGAAAAACGGACTTCGAATTCGTGTTCAGCACCCCGAAAAACCCCTTAGAGAGTAGGTTTGAAAGGGATTAAACAGAGATAATTTTTGAGCAATTTTGATGAAAAATCGCGAAAATAACCATGAAGGAAGCGTTTTATCGAAAAACGGACTTCGAATTCGTGTTCAGCACCCCGAAAAACCCTTAGAGAGTAGGTTTGAAAGGGATTAAACAGAGATAATTTTTGAGCAATTTTGATGAAAAATCGCGAAAATAACCATGAAGGAAGCGTTTTATCGAAAAACGGACTTCGAATTCGTGTTCAGCACCCCGAAAAACCCCTTAGAGAGTAGGTTTGAAAGGGATTAAACAGAGATAATTTTTGAGCAATTTTGATGAAAAATCGCGAAAATAACCATGAAGGAAGCGTTTTATCGAAAAACGGACTTCGAATTCGTGTTCAGCACCCCGAAAAACCCCTTAGAGAGTAGGTTTGAAAGGGATTAAACAGAGATAATTTTTGAGCAATTTTGATGAAAAATCGCGAAAATAACCATGAAGGAAGCGTTTTATCGAAAAACGGACTTCGAATTCGTGTTCAGCACCCCGAAAAACCCCTTAGAGAGTAGGTTTGAAAGGGATTAAACAGAGATAATTTTTGAGCAATTTTGATGAAAAATCGCGAAAATAACCATGAAGGAAGCGTTTTATCGAAAAACGGACTTCGAATTCGTGTTCAGCACCCCGAAAAACCCCTTAGAGAGTAGGTTTGAAAGGGATTAAACAGAGATAATTTTTGAGCAATTTTGATGAAAAATCGCGAAAATAACCATGAAGGAAGCGTTTTATCGAAAAACGGACTTCGAATTCGTGTTCAGCACCCCGAAAAACCCCTTAGAGAGTAGGTTTGAAAGGGATTAAACAGAGATAATTTTTGAGCAATTTTGATGAAAAATCGCGAAAATAACCATGAAGGAAGCGTTTTATCGAAAAACGGACTTCGAATTCGTGTTCAGCACCCCGAAAACCCCTTAGAGAGTAGGTTTGAAAGGGATTAAACAGAGATAATTTTTGAGCAATTTTGATGAAAAATCGCGAAAATAACCATGAAGGAAGCGTTTTATCGAAAAACGGACTTCGAATTCGTGTTCAGCACCCCGAAAAACCCCTAGAGAGTAGGTTTGAAAGGGATTAAACAGAGATAATTTTTGAGCAATTTTGATGAAAAATCGCGAAAATAACCATGAAGGAAGCGTTTTATCGAAAAACGGACTTCGAATTCGTGTTCAGCACCCCGAAAAACCCCTTAGAGAGTAGGTTTGAAAGGGATTAAACAGAGATAATTTTTGAGCAATTTTGATGAAAAATCGCGAAAATAACCATGAAGGAAGCGTTTTATCGAAAAACGGACTTCGAATTCGTGTTCAGCACCCCGAAAAACCCCTTAGAGAGTAGGTTTGAAAGGGATTAAACAGAGATAATTTTTGAGCAATTTTGATGAAAAATCGCGAAAATAACCATGAAGGAAGCGTTTTATCGAAAAACGGACTTCGAATTCGTGTTCAGCACCCCCGAAACCCCTTGAGAGTAGGTTTAAGCGATTAAACAGAGTTTATTTTTGAGCAATTTGATGAAAAAACGCGAAAATAACCGTGAAGGAAGCGTTTTATCGAAAAAAGGACTTCAGATTCGTGTTCAGCACCCCGAAAAACCCCTTAGAGAGCAGGTTTGAAAGCGATTAAACAGAGTTTATTTTTGAGCAATTTTGATGAAAAAACGCGAAAATAACCGTGAAGGGCGTTTTATCGAAAAACGGACTTCCAGATTCGTGTTCACACCGAAAAACCCCTTTAGAGAGTAGGTTTGAAAGGGATTAAACAGAGTTAATTTTTGAGCAATTTTGATGAAAAATCGCGAAAATAACCATGAAGGAAGCGTTTTATCGAAAAACGGACTTCAGATTCGTGTTCAGCACCCCTGAAAAACCCCTTAGAGAGTAGGTTTGAAAGGATTAAACAGAGATAATTTTTGAGCAATTTTGATGAAAAATCGCGAAAATAACCATGAAGGAAGCGTTTTATCGAAAACGGACTTCGAATTCGTGTTCAGCACCCCGAAAAACCCCTTAGAGAGTAGGTTTGAAAGGAATTAAACAGAGTTTATTTTTGAGCAATTTTGATGAAAAATCGCGGAAATAACCATGAAGGAAGCGTTTTATCGGAAAACGGACTTCGAATTCGTGTTCAGCACCCTGAAAACCCCTTAGAGAGTAGGTTTGAAAGGGATTAAACAGAGATAATTTTTGAGCAATTTTGATGAAAATCGCGAAAATAACCACGAAGGAAGCGTTTCATCGGGAAACGGACTTCAGATTCGTGTTCAGCACCCCGAAAAAAACCCTTAGAGAGTAGGTTTGAAAGGTATTAAACAGAGATAATTTTTTAGCAATTTTGATGAAAAATCGCGAAAATAAAGATGAAGGAAGCGTTTTATCGAAAAACGGACTTCAGATTCGTGTTCAGCACCCTGAAAAACCCTTAGAGAGTAGGTTTGAAAGGGATTAAACAGAGATAATTTTTGAGCAATTTTGATGAAAAAACGCGAAAATAACCATGAAGGAAGCGTTTTATCGAAAAACGGACTTCGAATTCGTGTTCAGCACCCCGAAAAACCCTTAGAGAGTAGGTTTGAAAGGTTTAAACAGAGATAATTTTTGAGCAATTTTGATGAAAAATCGCGAAAATAACCATGAAGGAAGCGTTTTATCGAAAAACGGACTTCGAATTCGTAAGTGTTCAGCACCCCGAAAACCCCTTAGAGAGTAGGTCTGAAAAGGATTAAACAGAGATAATTTTTGAGCAATTTTGATGAAAAATCGCGAAAATAACCATGAAGGAAGCGTTTTATCGAAAAACGGACTTCGAATTCGTGTGTCAGCACCCCGAAAACCCCTTAGAGAGTAAGTTTGAAAAGGATTAAACAGAGATAATTTTTGAGCAATTTTGATGAAAAAACGCGAAAATAACCATGAAGGAAGCGTTTTATCGAAAAAAAGGACTTCAGATTCGTGTTCAGCACCCCGAAAAACCCCTTAGAGAGTAGGTTTGAAAAGCGATTAAACAGAGTTAATTTTTGAGCAATTTTGATGAAAAAACGCGGAAAATAACCATGAAGGAAGCGTTTTATCGAAAAACGGACTTCGAATTCCATGAGAGTAGGAAAGGATTAAACAGAGATAACTTTTGAGCATCGCGAAAATTACCATGAAGAAGCGTTTTATCGAAAAAATGACTTCAGATTCGTGTTCAGCACCCCGAAAAACCCCTTAGAGCGTAGGTTTGAAAGCGATTAAACAGAGATAATTTTTGAGCAATTTTGATGAAAAATCGCGAAAATAACCATGAAGGAAGCGTTTTATCGAAAAACGGACTTCGAATTCGTGTTCAGCACGCCGAAAAACCCCTTAGAGACTAGGTTTGAAAGGGATTAAACAGAGATAATTTTTGAGCAATTTTGATGAAAAATCGCGAAAATAACCATGAAGGAAGCGTTTTATCGAAAAAACGGACTTCGAATTCGTGTTCAGCACCCCGAAAACCCCTTAGAGAGTAGGTTTGAAAGGGGATTAAACAGAGATAATTTTTGAGCAATTTGATGAAAAATCGCGAAAATAACCATGAAGGAAGCGTTTTATCGAAAAACGGACTTCGAATTCGTGTTCAGCACCCCGAAAACCCCTTAGAGACTAGGTTTGAAAGGGATTAAACAGAGTTAATTTTTGAGCAATTTTGATGAAAAAACGCGAAAATAACTACGAAGGAAGCGTTTTATCGAAAAAAGGACTTCAGAATCGTGTTCAGCACCCCGAAAAACCCCTTAGAGAGTAGGTTTGAAAGCGATTAAACAGAGTTTATTGTTGAGCAATTTTGATGAAAAATCGCGAAAATAACCATGAAGGAAGCGTTTTATCGAAAAACGGACTTCGAGATTCGTGTTCAGCACCCTGAAAACCCCTTAGAGAGTAGGTTTGAAAGGGATTAAACAGAGATAATTTTTGAGCAATTTTGATGAAAAAACGCGAAAATAACCATGAAGGAAGCGTTTTATCGAAAAACGGACTTTCGAATTCGTGTTCAGCACCCCGAAACCCCCCTTAGAGTAGGTTTGAAAGGGATTAAACAGAGATAATTTTTGAGCAATTTTGATGAAAAATCGCGAAAATAACCATGAAGGAAGCGTTTTATCGAAAAACGGACTTCGAATTCGTGTTCAGCAACGCGAAAAACCCCTTAGAGTGTAGGTTTGAAAGGGATTAAACAGAGATAATTTTTGAGCAATTTTGATGAAAAAATCGCGAAAATAACCATGAAGGAAGCGTTTTATCGAAAAAAACGGACTTCGAATCTTCGTGTTCAGCACCTCCGAAAACCCCCCTTAGAGAGTAGGTTTGAAAGGGATTAAACAGAGATAATTTTTGAGCAATTTTGATGGAAAATCGCGAAAATAACCATGAAGGAAGCGTTTTATCGAAAAACGGACTTCGAATTCGTGTTCAGCACCCTGAAAAACCCCTTAGAGAGTAGGTTTGAAAGCGGATTAAACAGAGATAATTTTTGAGCAAATTTGATGAAAAATCGCGAAAATAACCGCGAAGGAAGCGTTTTATCGAAAAACGGACTTCGAATTCGTGTTCATAACTGAAACCCCCTTAGAGAGTAGGTTTGAAAGGGATTAAACAGAGATAATTTTTGAGCAATTTTGATGAAAAATCGCGAAAATAACCATGAAGGAAGCGTTTTATCGAAAACGGACTTCGAATTCGTGTTCAGCACCCCGAAAAACCCTTAGAGAGTAGGTTTGAAAGGATTAAACAGAGATAATTTTTGAGCAATTTTGATGAAAAATCGCGAAAATAAATACGAAGGAAGCGTTTTATCGAAAAACGGACTTCGAATTCGTGTTCAGCACCTCGAAAAACCCTTAGAGAGTAGGTTTGAAAGGGATTAAACAGAGATAATTTTTGAGCAATTTTGATGAAAAATCGCGAAAATAACCATGAAGGAAGCGTTTTATCGAAAAAACGGACTTCGAATTCGTGTTCAGCACCCCGAAAACCCATTAGAGAGTAGGTTTGAAAGGGATTAAACAGAGATAATTTTTGAGCAATTTTGATGAAAAATCGCGAAAATAACCATGAAGGAAGCGTTTTATCGAAAAACGGACTTCAATTCGTGTTCAGCACCCCCGAAAACCCCTTAGAGAGTAGGTTTGAAAGGGATTAAACAGAGTTAATGTTTGAGCAATTTTGATGAAAAAACGCGAAAATAACCATGAAGGAAGCGTTTTATCGAAAAACGGACTTCAGATTCGTGTTCAGCACCCCGAAAACCCCTTAGAGAGTAGGTTTGAAAGCGATTAAACAGAGTTAATTTTTGAGCAATTTTGATGAAAAAAACGCGAAAATAACCATGAAGGAAGCGTTTTATCGAAAAACGGACTTCAGATTCGTGTTCAGCACCCCGAAAAACCCCTTAGAGAGTAGGTTTGAAAGCGATTAAACAGAGTTAATTTTTGAGCAATTTTGATGAAAAAACGCGAAAATAACCATGAAGGAAGCGTTTTATCGAAAAACGGACTTCAGATTCGTGTTCAGCACCCCGAAAACCCCTTAGAGAGTAGGTTTGAAAGCGATTAAACAGAGTTAATTTTTGAGCAATTTTGATGAAAAACGCGAAAATAACCATGAAGGAAGCGTTTTATCGAAAAACGGACTTCAGATTCGTGTTCAGCACCCCGAAAACCCCTTAGAGAGTAGGTTTGAAAGGGATTAAACAGAGTTAATTTTTGAGCAATTTTGATGAAAAATCGCGAAAATAACCATGAAGGAAGCGTTTTATCGAAAACGGACTTCAGATTCGTGTTCAGCACCCCGAAAACCCCTTAGAGAGTAGGTTTGAAAGCGATTAAACAGAGTTTATTTTTGAGCAATTTTGATGAAAAAACGCTAAAATAACCATGAAGGAAGCGTTTTATCGAAAAACGGACTTCAGATTCGTGTTCAGCACCCCGAAAACCCCTTAGAGAGTAGGTTTGAAAGCGATTAAACAGAGTTAATTTTTTGGAGCAATTTTGATGAAAAAACGCGAAAATAACCATGAAGGAAGCGTTTTATCGAAAAACGGACTTTCAGATTCGTGTTCAGCACCCCGAAAAACCCCTTAGAGAGTAGGTTTGAAAGGGATTAAACAGAGATAATTTTTGAGCAATTTTGATGAAAAAACGCGAAAATAACCATGAAGGAAGCGTTTTATCGAAAAACGGACTTCAGATTCGTGTTCAGCACCCTGAAAACCTCTT
>JAVIWC010009264.1:0-13465 GCA_031894815.1 Creontiades dilutus | reverse complement strand
TTATTTTCCGATTTTTCATCAAAATTTCTCAAAAATAAATCTGTTTAATCGCTTTCAAACCTACTCTAAGGGGTTTTTCGCGATAAAACGCTTCCTTCATGGTTATTTTCGCGTTTTTTCATCAAAATTGCTCAAAAATAAACTCTGTTTAATCGCTTTCAAACCTACTCTCTAAGGGGTTTTTCGGGGTGCTGAACACGAATCTGAAGTCCGTTTTTCGATAAAACGCTTCCTTCATGGTTATTTTCGCGTTTTTTCATCAAAATTGCTCAAAAATAAACTCTGTTTAATCGTTTTCAAACCTACTCTCTAAGGGGTTTTTCGGGGTGCTGAACACGAATCTGAAGTCCGTTTTTCGATAAAACGCTTCCTTCATGGTTATTTTCGCGATTTTTCATCAAAATTGCTCAAAAATAAACTCTGTTTAATCGCTTTCAAACCTACTCTCTAAGGGGTTTTTCGGGGTGCTGAACACGAATCTGAAGTCCGTTTTTCGATAAAACGCTTCCTTCATGGTTATTTTCGCGTTTTTTCATCAAAATTGCTCAAAAATAAACTCTGTTTAATCGCTTTCAAACCTACTCTCTAAGGGGTTTTTCGGGGTGCTGAACACGAATCTGAAGTCCGTTTTTCGATAAAACGCTTCCTTCATGGTTATTTTCGCGTTTTTTCATCAAAATTGCTCAAAAATAAACTCTGTTTAATCGCTTTCAAACCTACTCTCTAAGGGGTTTTTCGGGGTGCTGAACACGAATCTGAAGTCCGTTTTTCGATAAAACGCTTCCTTCATGGGAATCTGAAGTCCGTTTTTCGATAAAACGCTTCCTTCATGGTTATTTTCGCGTTTTTTCATCAAAATTGCTCAAAAATTAACTCTGTTTAATCGCTTTCAAACCTACTCTCTAAGGGGTTTTTCGGGGTGCTGAACACGAATCTGAAGTCCGTTTTTCGATAAAACGCTTCCTTCATGGTTATTTTCGCGTTTTTTCATCAAAATTGCTCAAAAATAAACTCTGTTTAATCGCTTTCAAACCTACTCTCTAAGGGGTTTTTCGGGGTGCTGAACACGAATCTGAAGTCCGTTTTTCGATAAAACGCTTCCTTCATGGTTATTTTCGCGTTTTTTCATCAAAATTGCTCAAAAATAAAGTCTGTTTAATCCCTTTCAAACCTACTCTAAGGGGTTTTTCGGGGTGCTGAACACGAATCTGAAGTCCGTTTTTCGATAAAACGCTTCCTTCATGGTTATTTTCGCGATTTTTCATCAAAATTGCTCAAAAATTAACTCTGTTTAATCGCTTTCAAACCTACTCTCTAAGGGGTTTTTCGGGGTGCTGAACACGAATCTGAAGTCCGTTTTTCGATAAAACGCTTCCTTCATGGTTATTTTCGCGTTTTTTCATCAAAATTGCTCAAAAATAAACTCTGTTTAATCGCTTTCAAACCTACTCTCTAAGGGGTTTTTCGGGGTGCTGAACACGAATCTGTAATCGCTTTCAAACCTACTCTCTAAGGGGTTTTTCGGGGTGATGAACACGAATCTGCTCTAAGGGGTTTTTCGGGGTGCTGAACACGAATCTGAAGTCCTTTTTCGATAAAACGCTTCCTTCATGGTTATTTTCGCGTTTTTTCATCAAAATTGCTCAAAAATAAACTCTGTTTAATCGCTTTCAAACCTGCTCTCAAGGGGTTTTTCGGGGTGCTGAACACGAATCTGAAGTCCTTTTTTCGATAAAACGCTTCCTTCATGGTTATTTTCGCGTTTTTTCATCAAATTGCTCAAAAATAAACTCTGTTTAATCGCTTTCAAACCTACTCTCTAAGGGGTTTTTCGGGGTGCTGAACACGAATCTGAAGTCCTTTTTTCGATAAAACGCTTCCTTCATGGTTATTTTCGCGTTTTTTCATCAAAATTGCTCAAAAATAAACTCTGTTTAATCGCTTTCAAACCTACTCTCTAAGGGGTTTTTCGGGGTGCTGAACACGAATCTGAAGTCCTTTTTCGATAAAACGCTTCCTTCATGGTTATTTTCGCGTTTTTTCATCAAAATTGCTCAAAAATAAACTCTGTTTAATCGCTTTCAAACCTACTCTCTAAGGGGTTTTTCGGGGTGCTGAACACGAATCTGAAGTCCTTTTTTCGATAAAACGCTTCCTTCATGGTTATTTTCGCGTTTTTTCATCAAAATTGCTCAAAAATAAACTCTGTTTAATCGCTTTTCAAACGAAGTCCGTTTTTCGATAAAACGCTTCCTTCATGGTTATTTTCGCGATTTTTCATCAAAATTGCTCAAAAATAAACTCTGTTTAATCCTTTTCAAACCTACTCTCTAAGGGGTTTTCGGGGTGCTGAACACGAATCTGAAGTCCGTTTTTCGATAAAACGCTTCCTTCATGGTTATTTTCGCGATTTTTCATCAAAATTGCTCAAAAATAAACTCTGTTTAATCCTTTTCAAACCTACTCTCTAAGGGGTTTTTCGGGGTGCTGAACACGAATCTGAAGTCCGTTTTTCGATAAAACGCTTCCTTCATGGTTATTTTCGCGATTTTTCATCAAAATTGCTCAAAAATAAACTCTGTTTAATCCTTTTCAAACCTACTCTCTAAGGGGTTTTTCGGGGTGCTGAACACGAATCTGAAGTCCGTTTCTCGATAAAACGCTTCCTTCATGGTTATTTTCGCGATTTTTCATCAAAATTGCTCAAAAATAAACTCTGTTTAATCCTTTTCAAACCTACTCTCTAAGGGGTTTTTCGGGGTGCTGAACACGAATCTGAAGTCCGTTTTTCGATAAAACGCTTCCTTCATGGTTATTTTCGCGATTTTTCATCAAAATTGCTCAAAAATAAACTCTGTTTAATCGCTTTCAAACCTACTCTCTAAGGGGTTTTTCGGGGTGCTGAACACGAATCTGAAGTCCGTTTCTCGATAAAACGCTTCCTTCATGGTTATTTTCGCGATTTTTCATCAAAATTGCTCAAAAATAAACTCTGTTTAATCCTTTCAAACCTACTCTCTAAGGGGTTTTTCGGGGTGCTGAACACGAATCTGAAGTCCGTTTTTCGATAAAACGCTTCCTTCATGGTTATTTTCGCGATTTTTCATCAAAATTGCTCAAAAATAAACTCTGTTTAATCCTTTCAAACCTACTCTCTAAGGGGTTTTTCGGGGTGCTGAACACGAATCTGAAGTCCGTTTCTCGATAAAACGCTTCCTTCATGGTTATTTTCGCGATTTTTCATCAAAATTGCTCAAAAATAAACTCTGTTTAATCCTTTTCAAACCTACTCTAAGGGGTTTTTCGGGGTGCTGAACACGAATCTGAAGTCCGTTTCTCGATAAAACGCTTCCTTCATGGTTATTTTCGCGATTTTTCATCAAAATTGCTCAAAAATAAACTCTGTTTAATCCTTTTCAAACCTACTCTCTAAGGGGTTTTTCGGGGTGCTGAACACGAATCTGAAGTCCGTTTCTCGATAAAACGCTTCCTTCATGGTTATTTTCGCGATTTTTCATCAAAATTGCTCAAAAATAAACTCTGTTTAATCCTTTTCAAACCTACTCTCTAAGGGGTTTTTCGGGGTGCTGAACACGAATCTGAAGTCCGTTTCTCGATAAAACGCTTCCTTCATGGTTATTTTCGCGATTTTTCATCAAAATTGCTCAAAAATAAACTCTGTTTAATCCTTTCAAACCTACTCTCTAAGGGGTTTTTCGGGGTGCTGAACACGAATCTGAAGTCCGTTTTTCGATAAAACGCTTCCTTCATGGTTATTTTCGCGATTTTTCATCAAAATTGCTCAAAAATAAACTCTGTTTAATCCTTTCAAACCTACTCTCTAAGGGGTTTTTCGGGGTGCTGAACACGAATCTGAAGTCCGTTTTCGATAAAACGCTTCCTTCATGGTTATTTTCGCGATTTTTCATCAAAATTGCTCAAAAATAAACTCTGTTTAATCGCTTTCAAACCTACTCTCTAAGGGGTTTTTCGGGGTGCTGAACACGAATCTGAAGTCCGTTTCTCGATAAAACGCTTCCTTCATGGTTATTTTCGCGATTTTTCATCAAAATTGCTCAAAAATAAACTCTGTTTAATCCTTTCAAACCTACTCTCTAAGGGGTTTTTCGGGGTGCTGAACACGAATCTGAAGTCCGTTTCTCGATAAAACGCTTCCTTCATGGTTATTTTCGCGATTTTTCATCAAAATTGCTCAAAAATAAACTCTGTTTAATCGCTTTCAAACCTACTCTCTAAGGGGTTTTTCGGGGTGCTGAACACGAATCTGAAGTCCGTTTTTCGATAAAACGCTTCCTTCATGGTTATTTTCGCGTTTTTTCATCAAAATTGCTCAAAAATAAACTCTGTTTAATCGCTTTCAAACCTACTCTCTAAGGGGTTTTTCGGGGTGCTGAACACGAATCTGAAGTCCGTTTTTCGATAAAACGCTTCCTTCATGGTTATTTTCGCGTTTTTTCATCAAAATTGCTCAAAAATAAACTCTGTTTAATCGCTTTCAAACCTACTCTCTAAGGGGTTTTTCGGGGTGCTGAACACGAATCTGAAGTCCGTTTTCGATAAAACGCTTCCTTCATGGTTATTTTCGCGATTTTTCATCAAAATTGCTCAAAAATAAACTCTGTTTAATCCTTTTCAAACCTACTCTCTAAGGGGTTTTTCGGGGTGCTGAACACGAATCTGAAGTCCGTTTTCGATAAAACGCTTCCTTCATGGTTATTTTCGCGATTTTTCATCAAAATTGCTCAAAAATAAACTCTGTTTAATCCTTTTCAAACCTACTCTCTAAGGGGTTTTTCGGGGTGCTGAACACGAATCTGAAGTCCGTTTTTCGATAAAACGCTTCCTTCATGGTTATTTTCGCGTTTTTTCATCAAAATTGCTCAAAAATAAACTCTGTTTAATCGCTTTCAAACCTACTCTCTAAGGGGTTTTTCGGGGTGCTGAACACGAATCTGAAGTCCGTTTTTCGATAAAACGCTTCCTTCATGGTTATTTTCGCGTTTTTTCATCAAAATTGCTCAAAAATAAACTCTGTTTAATCGCTTTCAAACCTACTCTCTAAGGGGTTTTTCGGGGTGCTGAACACGAATCTGAAGTCCGTTTTTCGATAAAACGCTTCCTTCATGGTTATTTTCGCGTTTTTTCATCAAAATTGCTCAAAAATAAACTCTGTTTAATCGCTTTCAAACCTACTCTCTAAGGGGTTTTTCGGGGTGCTGAACACGAATCTGAAGTCCGTTTTTCGATAAAACGCTTCCTTCATGGTTATTTTCGCGTTTTTTCATCAAAATTGCTCAAAAATAAACTCTGTTTAATCGCTTTCAAACCTACTCTCTAAGGGGTTTTTCGGGGTGCTGAACACGAATCTGAAGTCCGTTTTTCGATAAAACGCTTCCTTCATGGTTATTTTCGCGTTTTTTCATCAAAATTGCTCAAAAATAAACTCTGTTTAATCGCTTTCAAACCTACTCTCTAAGGGGTTTTTCGGGGTGCTGAACACGAATCTGAAGTCCGTTTTTTCGATAAAACGCTTCCTTCATGGTTATTTTCGCGATTTTTCATCAAAATTGCTCAAAAATAAACTCTGTTTAATCGCTTTCAAACCTACTCTCTAAGGGGTTTTTCGGGGTGCTGAACACGAATCTGAAGTCCGTTTTTCGATAAAACGCTTCCTTCATGGTTATTTTCGCGTTTTTTCATCAAAATTGCTCAAAAATAAACTCTGTTTAATCGCTTTCAAACCTACTCTCTAAGGGGTTTTTCGGGGTGCTGAACACGAATGTGAAGTCCTGTTTTCGATAAAACGCTTCCTTCATGGTTATTTTCGCGATTTTTCATCAAAATTGCTCAAAAATAAACTCTGTTTAATCCTTTTCAAACCTACTCTCTAAGGGGTTTTTCGGGGTGCTGAACACGAATCTGAAGTCCTTTTTTCGATAAAACGCTTCCTTCATGGTTATTTTCGCGATTTTTCATCAAAATTGCTCAAAAATAAACTCTGTTTAATCCTTTTCAAACCTACTCTCTAAGGGGTTTTTCGGGGTGCTGAACACGAATCTGAAGTCCGTTTTTCGATAAAACGCTTCCTTCATGGTTATTTTCGCGATTTTTCATCAAAATTGCTCAAAAATAAACTCTGTTTAATCCTTTCAAACCTACTCTCTAAGGGGTTTTTCGGGGTGCTGAACACGAATCTGAAGTCCGTTTCTCGATAAAACGCTTCCTTCATGGTTATTTTCGCGATTTTTCATCAAAATTGCTCAAAAATAAACTCTGTTTAATCCTTTTCAAACCTACTCTCTAAGGGGTTTTTCGGGGTGCTGAACACGAATCTGAAGTCCGTTTTTCGATAAAACGCTTCCTTCATGGTTATTTTCGCGATTTTTCATCAAAATTGCTCAAAAATAAACTCTGTTTAATCCTTTTCAAACCTACTCTCTAAGGGGTTTTTCGGGGTGCTGAACACGAATCTGAAGTCCGTTTTTTCGATAAAACGCTTCCTTCATGGTTATTTTCGCGATTTTTCATCAAAATTGCTCAAAAATAAACTCTGTTTAATCCTTTCAAACCTACTCTCTAAGGGGTTTTTCGGGGTGCTGAACACGAATCTGAAGTCCGTTTCTCGATAAAACGCTTCCTTCATGGTTATTTTCGCGATTTTTCATCAAAATTGCTCAAAAATAAACTCTGTTTAATCGCTTTCAAACCTACTCTCTAAGGGGTTTTTCGGGGTGCTGAACACGAATCTGAAGTCCGTTTCTCGATAAAACGCTTCCTTCATGGTTATTTTCGCGATTTTTCATCAAAATTGCTCAAAAATAAACTCTGTTTAATCCTTTTCAAACCTACTCTCTAAGGGGTTTTTCGGGGTGCTGAACACGAATCTGAAGTCCGTTTTTCGATAAAACGCTTCCTTCATGGTTATTTTCGCGATTTTTCATCAAAATTGCTCAAAAATAAACTCTGTTTAATCCTTTTCAAACCTACTCTCTAAGGGGTTTTTCGGGGTGCTGAACACGAATCTGAAGTCCGTTTCTCGATAAAACGCTTCCTTCATGGTTATTTTCGCGATTTTTCATCAAAATTGCTCAAAAATAAACTCTGTTTAATCCTTTTCAAACCTACTCTCTAAGGGGTTTTTCGGGGTGCTGAACACGAATCTGAAGTCCGTTTCTCAAATAAAACGCTTCCTTCATGGTTATTTTCGCGATTTTTCATCAAAATTGCTCAAAAATAAACTCTGTTTAATCCTTTTCAAACCTACTCTCTAAGGGGTTTTTCGGGGTGCTGAACACGAATCTGAAGTCCGTTTCTCGATAAAACGCTTCCTTCATGGTTATTTTCGCGATTTTTCATCAAAATTGCTCAAAAATAAACTCTGTTTAATCCTTTTCAAACCTACTCTCTAAGGGGTTTTTCGGGGTGCTGAACACGAATCTGAAGTCCGTTTCTCGATAAAACGCTTCCTTCATGGTTATTTTCGCGATTTTTCATCAAAATTGCTCAAAAATAAACTCTGTTTAATCCTTTTCAAACCTACTCTCTAAGGGGTTTTTCGGGGTGCTGAACACGAATCTGAAGTCCGTTTCTCGATAAAACGCTTCCTTCATGGTTATTTTCGCGATTTTTCATCAAAATTGCTCAAAAATAAACTCTGTTTAATCCTTTTCAAACCTACTCTCTAAGGGGTTTTTCGGGGTGCTGAACACGAATCTGAAGTCCGTTTCTCGATAAAACGCTTCCTTCATGGTTATTTTCGCGATTTTTCATCAAAATTGCTCAAAAATAAACTCTGTTTAATCCTTTTCAAACCTACTCTCTAAGGGGTTTTTCGGGGTGCTGAACACGAATCTGAAGTCCGTTTCTCGATAAAACGCTTCCTTCATGGTTATTTTCGCGATTTTTCATCAAAATTGCTCAAAAATAAACTCTGTTTAATCCTTTTCAAACCTACTCTCTAAGGGGTTTTTCGGGGTGCTGAACACGAATCTGAAGTCCGTTTCTCGATAAAACGCTTCCTTCATGGTTATTTTCGCGATTTTTCATCAAAATTGCTCAAAAATAAACTCTGTTTAATCCTTTTCAAACCTACTCTCTAAGGGGTTTTTCGGGGTGCTGAACACGAATCTGAAGTCCGTTTCTCGATAAAACGCTTCCTTCATGGTTATTTTCGCGATTTTTCATCAAAATTGCTCAAAAATAAACTCTGTTTAATCCTTTTCAAACCTACTCTCTAAGGGGTTTTTCGGGGTGCTGAACACGAATCTGAAGTCCGTTTCTCGATAAAACGCTTCCTTCATCTCTAAGATGTTTTTCGGGGTGCTGAACACGAATCTGAAGTCCGTTTCTCGATAAAACGCTTCCTTCATGGTTATTTTCTCGATAAAACGAACACGAATCGAATTTGAAGTCAGTTTCTCGATAAAACGCTTCCTTCATGGTTATTTTCGCGATTTTTCATTAAAATTGCTCAAAAATAAACTCTGTTTAATCCTTTTCAAACCTACTCTCTAAGATGTTTTTCGGGGTGCTGAACACGAATCTGAAGTCCGTTTCTCGATAAAACGCTTCCTTCATGGTTATTTTCGCGATTTTTCATCAAAATTGCTCAAAAATAAACTCTGTTTAATCCTTTTCAAACCTACTCTCTAAGGGGTTTTTCGGGGTGCTGAACACGAATCTGAAGTCCGTTTCTCGATAAAACGCTTCCTTCATGGTTATTTTCGCGATTTTTCATCAAAATTGCTCAAAAATAAACTCTGTTTAATCCTTTTCAAACCTACTCTCTAAGGGGTTTTTCGGGGTGCTGAACACGAATCTGAAGTCCGTTTCTCGATAAAACGCTTCCTTCATGGTTATTTTCGCGATTTTTCATCAAAATTGCTCAAAAATAAACTCTGTTTAATCCTTTTCAAACCTACTCTCTAAGGGGTTTTTCGGGGTGCTGAACACGAATCTGAAGTCCGTTTCTCGATAAAACGCTTCCTTCATGGTTATTTTCGCGATTTTTCATCAAAATTGCTCAAAAATAAACTCTGTTTAATCCTTTTCAAACCTACTCTCTAAGGGGTTTTTCGGGGTGCTGAACACGAATCTGAAGTCCGTTTCTCGATAAAACGCTTCCTTCATGGTTATTTTCGCGATTTTTCATCAAAATTGCTCAAAAATAAACTCTGTTTAATCCTTTTCAAACCTACTCTCTAAGGGGTTTTTCGGGGTGCTGAACACGAATCTGAAGTCCGTTTCTCGATAAAACGCTTCCTTCATGGTTATTTTCGCGATTTTTCATCAAAATTGCTCAAAAATAAACTCTGTTTAATCCTTTTCAAACCTACTCTCTAAGGGGTTTTTCGGGGTGCTGAACACGAATCTGAAGTCCGTTTCTCGATAAAACGCTTCCTTCATGGTTATTTTCGCGATTTTTCATCAAAATTGCTCAAAAATAAACTCTGTTTAATCCTTTTCAAACCTACTCTCTAAGGGGTTTTTCGGGGTGCTGAACACGAATTTGAAGTCAGTTTCTCGATAAAACGCTTCCTTCATGGTTATTTTCGCGATTTTTCATTAAAATTGCTCAAAAATAAACTCTGTTTAATCCTTTTCAAACCTACTCTCTAAGATGTTTTTCGGGGTGCTGAACACGAATCTGAAGTCCGTTTCTCGATAAAACGCTTCCTTCATGGTTATTTTCGCGATTTTTCATCAAAATTGCTCAAAAATAAACTCTGTTTAATCCTTTTCAAACCTACTCTCTAAGGGGTTTTTCGGGGTGCTGAACACGAATCTGAAGTCCGTTTCTCGATAAAACGCTTCCTTCATGGTTATTTTCGCGATTTTTCATCAAAATTGCTCAAAAATAAACTCTGTTTAATCCTTTTCAAACCTACTCTCTAAGGGGTTTTTCGGGGTGCTGAATAAACTCTGTTTAATCCTTTTCAAACCTACTCTCTAAGGGGTTTTTCGGGGTGCTGAACACGAATCTGAAGTCCGTTTCTCGATAAAACGCTTCCTTCATGGTTATTTTCGCGATTTTTCATCAAAATTGCTCAAAAATAAACTCTGTTTAATCCTTTTCAAACCTACTCTCTAAGGGGTTTTTCGGGGTGCTGAACACGAATCTGAAGTCCGTTTCTCGATAAAACGCTTCCTTCATGGTTATTTTCGCGATTTTTCATCAAAATTGCTCAAAAATAAACTCTGTTTAATCCTTTTCAAACCTACTCTCTAAGATGTTTTTCGGGGTGCTGAACACGAATCTGAAGTCCGTTTCTCGATAAAACGCTTCCTTCATGGTTATTTTCGCGATTTTTCATCAAAATTGCTCAAAAATAAACTCTGTTTAATCCTTTTCAAACCTACTCTCTAAGGGGTTTTTCGGGGTGCTGAACACGAATCTGAAGTCCGTTTCTCGATAAAACGCTTCCTTCATGGTTATTTTCGCTATTTTTCATCAAAATTGCTCAAAAATAAACTCTGTTTAATCCTTTTCAAACCTACTCTCTAAGGGGTTTTTCGGGGTGCTGAACACGAATCTGAAGTCCGTTTCTCGATAAAACGCTTCCTTCATGGTTATTTTCGCGATTTTTCATCAAAATTGCTCAAAAATAAACTCTGTTTAATCCTTTTCAAACCTACTCTCTAAGGGGTTTTTCGGGGTGCTGAACACGAATCTGAAGTCCGTTTCTCGATAAAACGCTTCCTTCATGGTTATTTTCGCGATTTTTCATCAAAATTGCTCAAAAATAAACTCTGTTTAATCCTTTTCAAACCTACTCTCTAAGGGGTTTTTCGGGGTGCTGAACACGAATCTGAAGTCCGTTTCTCGATAAAACGCTTCCTTCATGGTTATTTTCGCGATTTTTCATCAAAATTGCTCAAAAATAAACTCTGTTTAATCCTTTTCAAACCTACTCTCTAAGGGGTTTTTCGGGGTGCTGAACACGAATCTGAAGTCCGTTTCTCGATAAAACGCTTCCTTCATGGTTATTTTCGCGATTTTTCATCAAAATTGCTCAAAAATAAACTCTGTTTAATCCTTTTCAAACCTACTCTCTAAGGGGTTTTTCGGGGTGCTGAACACGAATCTGAAGTCCGTTTCTCGATAAAACGCTTCCTTCATGGTTATTTTCGCGATTTTTCATTAAAATGGCTCAAAAATAAACTCTGTTTAATCCTTTTCAAACCTACTCTCTAAGGGGTTTTTCGGGGTGCTGAACACGAATCTGAAGTCCGTTTCTCGATAAAACGCTTCCTTCATGGTTATTTTCGCGATTTTTCATCAAAATTGCTCAAAAATAAACTCTGTTTAATCCTTTTCAAACCTACTCTCTAAGGGGTTTTTCGGGGTGCTGAACACGAATCTGAAGTCCGTTTCTCGATAAAACGCTTCCTTCATGGTTATTTTCGCGATTTTTCATCAAAATTGCTCAAAAATAAACTCTGTTTAATCCTTTTCAAACCTACTCTCTAAGGGGTTTTTCGGGGTGCTGAACACGAATCTGAAGTCCGTTTCTCGATAAAACGCTTCCTTCATGGTTATTTTCGCGATTTTTCATCAAAATTGCTCAAAAATAAACTCTGTTTAATCCTTTTCAAACCTACTCTCTAAGGGGTTTTTCGGGGTGCTGAACACGAATCTGAAGTCCGTTTCTCGATAAAACGCTTCCTTCATGGTTATTTTCGCGATTTTTCATCAAAATTGCTCAAAAATAAACTCTGTTTAATCCTTTTCAAACCTACTCTCTAAGGGGTTTTTCGGGGTGCTGAACACGAATCTGAAGTCCGTTTCTCGATAAAACGCTTCCTTCATGGTTATTTTCGCGATTTTTCATCAAAATTGCTCAAAAATAAACTCTGTTTAATCCTTTTCAAACCTACTCTCTAAGGGGTTTTTCGGGGTGCTGAACACGAATCTGAAGTCCGTTTCTCGATAAAACGCTTCCTTCATGGTTATTTTCGCGATTTTTCATCAAAATTGCTCAAAAATAAACTCTGTTTAATCCTTTTCAAACCTACTCTCTAAGGGGTTTTTCGGGGTGCTGAACACGAATCTGAAGTCCGTTTCTCGATAAAACGCTTCCTTCATGGTTATTTTCGCGATTTTTCATCAAAATTGCTCAAAAATAAACTCTGTTTAATCCTTTTCAAACCTACTCTCTAAGGGGTTTTTCGGGGTGCTGAACACGAATCTGAAGTCCGTTTCTCGATAAAACGCTTCCTTCATGGTTATTTTCGCGATTTTTCATCAAAATTGCTCAAAAATAAACTCTGTTTAATCCTTTTCAAACCTACTCTCTAAGATGTTTTTCGGGGTGCTGAACACGAATCTGAAGTCCGTTTTTCGATAAAACGCTTCCTTCATGGTTATTTTCGCGATTTTTCATCAAAATTGCTCAAAAATAAACTCTGTTTAATCCTTTTCAAACCTACTCTCTAAGGGGTTTTTCGGGGTGCTGAACACGAATCTGAAGTCCGTTTCTCGATAAAACGCTTCCTTCATGGTTATTTTCGCGATTTTTCATCAAAATTGCTCAAAAATAAACTCTGTTTAATCCTTTTCAAACCTACTCTCTAAGGGGTTTTTCGCGGTGCTGAACACGAATCTGAAGTCCGTTTCTCGATAAAACGCTTCCTTCATGGTTATTTTCGCGATTTTTCATCAAAATTGTTCAAAAATAAACTCTGTTTAGTCCTTTTCAAACCTACTCTCTAAGGGGTTTTTCGGGGTGCTGAACACGAATCCGAAGTCCGTTTCTCGATAAAACGCTTCCTTCATGGTTATTTTCGCGATTTTTCATCAAAATTGCTCAAAAATAAACTCTGTTTAATCCTTTTCAAACCTACTCTCTAAGGGGTTTTTCGGGGTGCTGAACACGAATCTGAAGTCCGTTTCTCGATAAAACGCTTCCTTCATGGTTATTTTCGCGATTTTTCATCGAAATTGCTCAAAAATAAACTCTGTTTAATCCTTTTCAAACCTACTCTCTAAGGGGTTTTTCGGGGTGCTGAACACGAATCTGAAGTCCGTTTCTCGATAAAACGCTTCCTTCATGGTTATTTTCGCGATTTTTCATCAAAATTGCTCAAAAATAAACTCTGTTTAATCCTTTTCAAACCTACTCTCTAAGGGGTTTTTCGGGGTGCTGAACACGAATCTGAAGTCCGTTTCTCGATAAAACGCTTCCTTCATGGTTATTTTCGCGATTTTTCATCAAAATTGCTCAAAAATAAACTCTGTTTAATCCTTTTCAAACCTACTCTCTAAGGGGTTTTTCGGGGTGCTGAACACGAATCTGAAGTCCGTTTCTCGATAAAACGCTTCCTTCATGGTTATTTTCGCGATTTTTCATCAAAATTGCTCAAAAATAAACTCTGTTTAATCCTTTCAAACCTACTCTCTAAGGGGTTTTTCGGGGTGCTGAACACGAATCCGAAGTCCGTTTCT
>JAVIWC010009263.1:0-13452 GCA_031894815.1 Creontiades dilutus | reverse complement strand
TTATTAGGGGACCAGATGTTTGACATGTTAGTGATAGCGAAGATGGGTGATTCTCATTCTTCGGGACAATCGAGGTTTCAATTCTGACTAAAAAATTTTGTTCTCCTAAATTTATGATTTTTTTTTAAATTATTCAATCTAGATGTTACTCTAATGGTACAATGATAAGCAAGCACGCATGATTTTCGCTTTGGTTTATTATTCAATAATAAACCATCGTAATCGCTCTTGAAAAAAAATTCTAACCCCCCCTGAAAATTTCATGGTTTACGTTTCAAAGAGTGTAGAATCCAAATCTGCAATGAAAATTTTCCGTCAGTCCGCCGTACGCACGATTTCCCAAACGGCTGGAGCAAAAAATCTGAAATTTTCAGGAAAAATCCATACTGGTCCGACAACGCCCCAATTGTTTAGCCAGCTCTCTCACTTAATTTAAAGTGCCCTTTAAGGGTTGTCAAAGTTTTGTAAAATCCCTAAAAACCTCGAAAAAAAAAACCAAGGCGGCCTGAATGTGTACTTTTTTCTAAGAACGTTCCATGAAGAATCGACTGAGCCCCTCCACATGTCTGTAGCTCAAACAATTCCTGATGTATGGCATGATCTTATGCTGCCAACATTTGCATCCACATTCACTACATCACTAGGTTGCTATTTTAATTAGTTTTTCTGATGTTAGAGTTGCCCTACTCCTCCCTCCTAGGGACGTCCTAAAACAAAACTTAACGTGTTGAACTACATTTCTCTTACCACAGAAAATGTAATCTACGAAACTCTCATAGTTGAAACATGCCAACTGGTAACTAGGAGTTAGTGGTTACTTTTATGTCTACCAACTACTAACACTACTACTAATTAGTGGTTGAAACTAATTTGGTTATAGTTGTAGTTAGCAGTTATGTTTACAACTTGAATAACACTGCCCTAAACTCCGTCTTCCCTGAACATTTTTCAATCGGTATTTCTTATTCGTATGTGTATTTGTATTTCAATCTGTATTTCTTATTTGTATATGTATTAGTATGTACCATTGTAACGTTTATAGGGTTCGCTCGTATTAAATAAATAGAAGATCCCCAGGTATCCAGTTACTAGCCAGCTCTGATCGACAAAGTGGTGTTTATTTCCTGACTTGAAGGAGGTGAAGAGCGATCAGCTGGATTTGCTTAGTGAAAGCGGATGACATTGAGAGCTGAGTGCGGTACGAACGACGTGAGACCGAAAATCTGCCAAGATGGCGGTGGTAAAGGGGGAAAAGGGGGGACCAAAAACGTTTGTTGTGAACCTTCGGGGGTGACAGTTAAAATTAGTCCCGAGATTTTTGGAACGATGCCCGAAATTCGGTGGCACTTTCTGTGAGTGGGAAAGAGAGAGTGTGGAATGGAGGGAGGGAGAGAGAGATGGAGATGGGAATGAGGGAGTTAGGGTGTGGAAGTGAGAGCGGGAGAGAGAGAGCGGGAGAGAGAGAGTGCGAGAGAGGAATGGAGCGAGGGAGAGAGATGGTGAGTGGGTAAGAGGGAGTGAGGGTGTGGAAGTGAGAGAGGGAGGGAGAGAGAGCGACTTCCTTCTCACTCCGCCACTCCTTTCCTCAGTCCGCCTTACGTGGAGGGGGGAGGGGTTACCCACACAGGGCGGAGGGGTCAAGGCGATGAAGCAATGTGAAAGACAGAGAGAGACTGAGAGCCCTTTCTGTACGCAGGAGAGAGAGAGAGGAAGTGTGATTGGGGAGAGGGGGGTTGGTTGGCGTCGTTCCCACCGGACTCGGATGTATCTCGGATCTAGGAGGAATTCGGCTGTATCTCGGAAGGAGGGCGGGCGGTTGCTATGGGACCCGAGGGGAACACGGACTCAGAATGACTCGTGATCAAATACAAATACACGTGGACCCCCACGTGGAGTCTTAAAAATAATGTTCTAGTTGTAGTAAATACCTTTATTCAAAAATTCACTAACAAAGTTAACACATGTAAAAATCACAGGGGTTTATTATTCAATTTCATTCATTTGGCTTGCATTCATGATTTGAATTTCTACTAATCTTTGGAGTGTGCGTGTTTCACTGGTGATAGAGCGATTATTGAATTTCAGGAGATATGCATAGAGCACGTAAAACGGTTCTCAACCAAAATACCTTTTTGGATTGATCAGTTGATCATACTTGTGTGCCTCCTGAAATTCAGTAATCGCTCTATCACCTGTGAAACACGCACACTCCAAAGCTTAGTAGAAATTCAAATCATGAATGCAAGCCAAATGAATGAAATAATAATAAACCCCAGTGAAAGAATTTGCAGCGTTTTTTCATTGAACCTCAATACCCCCCACAATAAGCACATCTATAATTTATCAATTATAATTCAACGCTGAAGAAAAAAGTTCTTTTAACCAGAGGTTGTAGGCAAGTTGAGTTCTAGGCTACTGTGACCGAAATTGGTTGGAACGGTCCGGCTGTATACCAATACGAGCAAAATAGGTCGGTTATCGTAAACACCAAGTCGGTTCTTGTGTACATTGGAGGCCAACTAGTTCATATCTAGGGATGGCCCTCGAAACATAAAATATCGATATAACGATGTTTGATAGTATCGGCGTTAAAGTATCGATAGTTTTAGAAAAAATATGATTTCACTGGGGTTTATTATTCAATGATTCATGATTTGAATTTCTACTAAGCTTTGGAGTGTGCGTGTTTCACAGGTGATAGAGCGATTATTGAATTTCAGGAGATATTCAAAGAGCACTTAAATCGGTTCTCAACCAAATCGATCAGTTGATCATATTTGTGTGCCTCCTGAAATTCAATAATCGCTCTGTCACCTGTGAAACACGCACACTCCAAAGCTTAGTAGAAATTCAAATCATGAATGCAAGCCAAATGAATGAAATTGAATAATAAACCCCA
Organism: Creontiades dilutus; assembly: GCA_031894815.1. Lineage (NCBI taxonomy): Eukaryota > Metazoa > Arthropoda > Insecta > Hemiptera > Miridae > Creontiades > Creontiades dilutus. The sequence continues at coordinate 10,553 of JAVIWC010009263.1, read as the reverse complement.
GTGAAAGAATTTGCAGCGTTTTTTCATTGAACCTCAATACCCCCCACAATAAAAACATCTATAATTTATCAAGTCACTTTAGCACTCGTATTGCGTCAAAACTTCCCCAAATCCAAATTTAAACGGTGTAGCAAGAGGTGGACTGATGTAGAGGAGGCACACAAATATGATCGATCCAAATAGGTATTTTGGTTGAGAACCGATTTACGTAATCGCTCTATCACCTGTGAAACACGCACACTCCAAATCTTGGTAGAAATTCAAATCATGTTTGCAAGCCAAATAAATAAAATTGAATAATATACCCCAGTGAAAGGATTAGCAGAGTTTCATGCATATCAGAATGCTTCAACCCGTGTATCGGCTATAAACCCTTTTAGGAGTTCACTCTAGTATCCACATTCACTACATCAATAGGTTACTGCGATTATTAAGAAAAAAAAAACGCTGTTGTGTTTGCTTTGATTGCAGTAACTTAGTGATGTAGTGAATGTGGATGCAAATGTTGACAGAATAAGATCATGCCATACATCGGGAATGGTTTGAGCTACAGACCTGGGTAGGGGCTCATTCGATTCCTCATGGAAAGTTCTTCAAAAAAAGTCCAAATTCAGGCAGCCTTGACTTGTTTTTAGGGATTTGACAAAACTTTGACAACCCTTAAAGGGCACTTTAAATTAAATGAGAGAGATGGCTAAAGAATTGGGGCGTTGTCGGACCAACATGGATTATTCCTGAAAATTTCAGATTTTTTGCTCCATCCGTTTGGGAAAAAACGTGCGTACGGCGTTTGGATTCTACTCCCTTTGAAACGTAAACCATGAAATTTTCAGGGGGGGGGGGGGGGTTAGACATTTTTTTTTTCAAGAGCGATTGCAATGGTTTATTATTGAATAATAAAGTTTATTATATAAACCAATATTGTTGAACAATCCTGGCAATTTTTGGAACTGAACAGTTCAACTCTCTAGCAACAGATTTGTTTACTGTAATCGATCATATGACTGAATATATCACATGGCTGTGTTTTGGCCCTCCCTCCCTAATTGGAGTCATACTTGATACATGTCAGATATATGTTACGGGAATGAGCAATGAATGGTTGAAGAACAACTAGTGAAGTTTGGTGCCCACGGAGTTATGTTGAATGCGCCTTTTTGTAATATAATTTTGTCAAGTTGTTGGTTATCCTCATGCAGTTGTTTACTTGAAGAAGGCAAAAAGTTGTAGACGGCGTTTAGGGTTGAGTCGGATTTTATGCTCCCAGCCCGTCGTAGTCTGCAGTATAGATCTCCCTGAAGACCGACCACTACCACACAAGTCCCCACGATGGGTTTGCGTTGGAGTGTTAGTACGTGTGTTCGTTTTCGGCAGACGGAAGTGAAACCAGATGATGCGCTGGAAATCTATTTTCGACGTATTATCGATAAGAGATACCTTCAGTAGATATACAGCCCACCTACTTACGTTCACGGCTGAAACATCAGGTTTGAGAGTGGAGAACTAATTTTAGCTTCTTTTGGTCGATGAATCCAAATCGACTAGGGCCAGCAAAGTGGCAAAAATTCCGACTTATTCCATGTTCCAAGAATCTATTCCGTGCAGTGTGTAGGTACATGACTATGGCAAATTTTCTTTGTTTATAGAAAAATGATATTTCAAGTGGAAAGCGCTGCAAATTAATACACAAAGGTTTAATATGTCTGGATTTGGTAACCCTTCTACGCAGATGACCGAACTAGCAGAACTGGACTGTACAGACAGAGACAATGCTTCCCTAGGTAGACTCAGAAAGAAAACCCACGACTACAACTCATTTTAGTTTATTATTCAATAATAAACCATTGTAATCACTCTTGAAAAAAAAATTCTAACCCCACCCTGAAAATTTCATAGTTTACGTTTCAAAGGGTGTAGAATCCGAATCTGCAATACAAATTTTTCCATCCGTCCGCCGTACGCACGATTCCTCCCAAACGGCTGTAGCAAAAAATCTGAAATTTTCAGGAAAAATCCATGTTAGTCCGACGACGCCCCAATTCTCGAGCCAGCTCTCTCACTTAATTTAAAGTGCCCTTCAAGGGTTGTCAATGTTTTGTAAAATCCCTAAAAACCTCAAAAAAAGTCAAGGAGGCCTAAATTTGGACTTTTTTTTTAGAACTTTCCATGAGGAATCAAATGAGCCCCTCCCCAGGTCCGTAGCTCAAACCATTCCCGATGTATGGTGCCAACATTTGCGTTATTTTGGTTTATTATTGTTTTTATTGTTTTGATTACAGTAACCTGGTGATGTAGTGAACAGGGATACTGGAGTGAACTCCTAAAAGGGATTATAGCCGATACACGGGTTGAAGTATTCTGATAACCGTAGAAAACGCTGCAAATTGTTCCATTGGGGTTTAGTATTCGATTTTCTTGCGTTCATGATTTGAATTTCTACTAAGCTTTGGAGTGTGCGTGTTTCACAGGTGATAGAGCGATTATTGAATTTCAGGAGGCACACGAATATGATCGATTGATCAATCCAAATAGGTATTTTGGTTGAGAACAGATTTACGTGCTATATGCATATCTCCTGAAACTCAATAATCGCTCTATCACCTGTGAAACTCGCACACTCCAAAGCTTAGTAGAAATTCAAATCATGAACGCAAGCCAATTGAATAATAAACCCCAGTGAAAGAATTTGCAGCGTTTTTTTTAAATAAACACATTTATTTTGGGAACGACAAATACAATTGTAAATAATAAATAAATCTTCGTAAGCTACTCCCCGCACTAAGAAACACTTGTGACGCGGGGAGGAGTTGTGGAACATCACACAATATCAATTTATTTAATCACAATATATATCATTCTTTAAACTTTTCATAACATTAAACTTTACATTACAGTGTGTCCTTTAATATAATTAGTCAATTATGTGAATATTATTAACAACAAAAATCAACTGAGCTTCTATTGGTTTATTATTCAATAATAAACCATTGTAATCGCTCTTGAAAAAAAATTGTCTAACCCCCCTGAAAATTTCATGGTTTACGTTTCAAAAGGTGTAGAATCCGCAATCAGCAATGAACATTTTTCCGTCCGTCCGCCGTACGCACATTTTCTCCCAAACGGCTGGAGCAAAAAATCTGAAATTTTCAGGAAAAATCCATGTTGGTCCGACAACGCCCCAATTCTCGAGCCAGCTCTATCACTTAATTTAAAGTGCCCTTTATGGGTTGTAAAAGTTTTGTAAAATCCCTGACAACCTAAACAAAAAAAATCAGGGCGGCGTAAATATGGACTTTTATTGAAGAACTTTCCATGAGGAAAGATGGGATGAAGTACCACTTACTGCAAGTGTACAAATGCATGCCTTTTATTTTTTAAATTTTTAGTTTGAAGTTAGCGGCCATTTTTTTGTAGTAAGAACGCTAATTTTAGGCGGTTTTAGAGCTCTGCGGAAACTCTCTTAGAGCGGTATTTAACTCAGCTTCTATTCATCCTAGAACATTGAAACAAAAACCAATGTCTTCGGAAAATGCTAAGCTCTAATAAAGCTGATAAGACCTAATTGCTCAAACCTAGGCCCACAGGTATAAATACCTCTTCAAAGTTTAACTCACTCTTTTAGCAAAAACGCTATTTTCAACAATTTTTTTCTTAACAAGGCAGCAGGTAATTTGCTTGTTATTTTTATATTAGAAATGTATATATGTATGCTCCGAATCCACAAAGTTTCAAGCTGCAGACTAGCATTGTTTTACAAATATAAATGTTTAAAAATGTAAAATTCTTAAAATTTTGAAAGTTTGAGGTTTAATATCTTTTTTGGGCATGAAAATAAAAATTCGAAATTTGGTCCACTTTTAGTAATAGTTGAGAGGAACAAGCTGTAAAAATTTGGTTTTGCAGACTCTTTTACTTCCGGAGATATGAAATGTTAAAAAGTAACAAAATTACAGTTGACAAATATGCCTTTGTGTCCATATAGTACCGTCTAGCGATTCGCTGTGCATATAAAATATTACAAACAATATAGTAGACAATACAAGAACAATTATTCAACTATTATTATTTACTTACCTTTTATTTTCAGACTGGTTAGCATTTAGCAATTGTGAAATCTTTTCGCATAAACTTTGCGTAATGTTGTGATTGCGCCCAGTTGCCGTTGTCAGTTCAAGTGGTGTGATTTTTCTTAGTACATTGCTTAGAGTAACCTATGCCTCATCTTGTTTGCTTAATTTAAAAGATTAAATTAAAAAGAACCTAGGTTACGTTAAGTGAGAGAGCTGGCTCAAGAATAGGGGCTTCGTCGTACCAACATGGATTTTTCCTGGAAATTTCAGCTTTTTTGATTCAGCCGTTTGGGAGAAATCGTGCGTACGGCGTACTGCGGACGGACGGAAAAATTTGTGTTGCAGATTCGGATTCTACACCCTTTGAAACGTAAACCATGAAATTTTCGGTTTAGAATAAGTTTGGGTTCAGAATTTTTTTTTTTTTCAAGAGCTATTACAATGTTTTATTATTGAATAATGTGATACTGGAGTGAACCCCTAAAAGGATTTATAACCGATACACGGGTTGAAGCATTTTGATATGCATGAAACGCTGCAAATTCTTTCACTGGGGTTTATTACTCAATTTTATTCATTTTTCTTGCATTCATGATTGGAATTTCTACTAAGATTTGGAGTGTGCGTAAATTGTGGAAGTTATGGCTGTTACCAGGAAATGCGGACAGACAGACCGACAGACTTGGAATCAAATTTGTTCAGTAGCTATGGAACGAAAAACGCTGCAAATTCTTTTACTGGGGTTTATTATTAATTTTTTAATTTGGCTTGCATTCATAATTTGAATTTCTACTAAGCTTTAGAGTGTGCGTGTTTCACAAGTGATAGAGCGATTATTGAATTTCAGAAGGCACACAAATATGATCAACTGATCAATCCAAATAGGTATTTTGGTTGAGAACCGATTTACGTGCTCTATGCATATCTCCTGTAATTCAATAATCGCTCTATCACCCGGAAACACGCACACCCCAAAGCTTAGTAGAAATTCAAATTATGAATGCAAGCCAAATGAATGAAATTAAATAAATAAACCCCAGTGAATGAAATTTCAGCGTTTTTTCAAAAACATTTTTTTGTCCTCAATTTAAATTTTGATAAACTTAGAGAAAGAATATCTTCTTCTGGAGTGAGAGAGTTAGACAATTTTAATAAGATACAATAGAAACACTGGTAAAAACTTAAACTGGTGTATTACATTATGTGAAATGGAGGACACCAGGTACCCTCATCTCCGTCGACTTCTCACTATTCTTAGGTCTGAAGGGGATACTCGTTATAACTGGGCTATCCAAATGGCAGCAGCATTCGACAAGAATAACGAATCAAGAATTTGGGAAGATCAAGACTATTTGAATTTTAACCACGAAAGTTTTTTGGAGAGCGCGCGCGTGGAGAACGTGTGGAGAGGTCGACCTTCAGCCGAGTCAGTAGATTATTGCTCAACCCTGAGGATCCTCCTTTTGTACTTCAACTCCGACTTGGGCATCCAAATGAAGAGATTGATGACTGTAGTAAGACTAACCTGAGTATACTCAGCAAAGTTCAGTATCACAGGGTTCGTTGGGAACTAACGAGGAGTTGGACTCGGGTTTTCACTTCCTGGGAGACCCCTCGTCCCCTCTCTGACCATGTCTTCCCCGTACAATGAACCTAAGCCCTGGGTTTACCTGGCTGTTGGTTTATTTTATTACGTGATTCTTAACATGATTATGATGAACAATGTTCATTGAACATCCTTACACAAAGCGATCACTAAAACGTAATATGAATGCAAAGCGGGTTATCATGGTTGGATTAGTGAGGGTTTTCCTATGTGGTTTCCAAGTTGAAATCGGTCATTGGCTTATATTGCTTGATTTATGTCACTTTTGAGCATGCGCTATTGTTACCAGAGAGTTGGGGGGGGGGGGGGGTTGATGATAGCTGAACGAGTTGTCTTTCTGTACTACTTTGGCTTTGCATCTTAATAAAACTTGAGTCCTGTAGCTCACTATTACATCGTGAATTGAGTAGAAGCAGTCAGTGAAATGCAGAGTGTAACTGAGATAACAAAATCTGGGCTACCTGAGTCGGCTACCTGGGCGAAGCCATATTGACCGTGAAGGCCTGTCAGAATGTTTCTACTGATAACTGCCCTTGGTGGAACATTCCACAAGATATAAAGTCGCTGGAATCCAAAAGCTTTCAAAGAGTTGATATGAGCACAATAACCTCAAGACAAAGCGGATCCACCATTTTCGACTTGGACTCGTAGGAAAATAAACAGAATTTTACAGCATGACATTAGTCGACCTAATGTCCTTATGTTGGCGTTTCCACCATTATTTAGAAGGTTATGCGGGTAGCGATAATGCAATTTGTTATTGAATGCAGTACCAACTGTATACTTAGTTTCGGTTCAACTGATAAACCTTAAACTTCAAACTGAAGGTAAAAAAGATTGTTTTCCTCGTATGTCTAGGCGAAAAACTCAAATATACTTGTATTCACTCCAATTACGGCATGAAAAAAGTACGAGAAACAAAATTAATCAAATATACTAACATAAGTTTAAAAAAAGGAAAATATCTCCTAAATTGTTGAATGAATGAATTCCGCGCCAACTAGATCCCCAAGTTTCATGAGCAATAGTTCAGTAATTTTGGAAAAAAGAACAGCGATAGGATTTTTTAAATTTTGATTTTTGGATTCTATATATATTAAAACGTAAAACAAATTTGGAGGGGTTAAAATGTTATTTTCTTAGTCGATTTGAAAAGTTAATTTAAAAAAATAATGAACCAAAATGAAGGTAGACTATTGAACATTATTCACGAGCAGTATTGCCTTAAAAGCGAATTTTCGTTCACTTACCTATGTCTTCTATCTAAATAGGTGAGGACAGAGGAAATTTGAATACTTCGGTTCCGGAGAAATGTAAACCACTTTGGGTGATTTATTTCTAAATTTTAAAGAGATAAGACGATTTTTTTGTAGACAATTTGAATTAACGGAAGAACATTTTTCATCAGAAATTTGGGCGACAACGCTGCATGTTGAAACTCGTAATTTATCCATTTTGGTGAGTAATTTCGTGCTAAATGATATAATTTCAACGAGCTTTATTGATATTTGGTGAAGCGCACTTTATACAATTTGTGGAATCAGAGGAATGCCCACGAAAAGTGCTGGAAAACGAACTCATCGTTCAATTTTTGTTTAATCTCAATCCTTAGAACAGTAATTTATTGTTGGAAATGACACAAAATGGTGTGTTCACACCCACACACCAAAAATCCCACAAAAATAAATAGAGTTTAAATTTCAGTATGACTTCTAAATGGATTTCTATGGAAATAATAAAATGTTTGGAGCCATTGCAATAGCTTAAAGTTGATTTAAGACTCACTTAATAATGACAAAAATGTCTAAAATTTATCCATAGTTGGTTTGAACTAAGAATCGGTTGTAAGATTGCGTTGGAAGAAATGTTTCAAATGAGTTTTTCAAAGGAGGAGACAAGAAGAAACAATAGATGATGGAGAACTAATTCCCTTCAGAAAGAATAAAAGTTTCACGTACCTCAAAGTAGCGTGTTGCTGGGAGATCTGAATCCGAAGTTCCATCTGCCTTAATACTTTCCGTGTCCGTAATCGCTAATACGTGACATTGATGCTCACGTAAAAGTTTAGAGCGATTTCTGTGTGTAATAGACGCCAGTTGGAAGTAGCGCTTGGGAAATGTAATCGAATATGTAAGGGAATAATTTCACCTGCCGTCCTTTCCACCGACCTACCTAAACCAATGCCGAGCTCCCTTCTTCTATAAATAGATAACAAATTGTACTTTTCACCTTTACGACCTCCAGTCGCGTGCCAAAAAGTTGTCCATTTCTCAGGAGAGAAAGCAAAACAACATAAAATTGATTCATGATCGTTCGAAAACACTGTACGTATCTTTTGGCAACACTCACAGGTTTTCGGTCTATAATTTTCAATAATGATCCTCTGTAATCGACCAAGAAAAACTCAATTCTAACCTTCTACTCAAATTTGGTTGTTTGTCGTTTCGAGAAGTGAAGAGTTCGAAAATATAATAATAACCCATAAAAACAAAAAAGTTTGTAGAAGAAACGTAATCTATTTCCTCAACATCAAAGAGTTACACGTTATATCGGCGGTTCATAATCATTGACGGAATACCAACTGAATGTACGTTGAAGAGAACAATGATTATATAGCAGCAGGTGAAAGGGAGCTTTGATCTCATTGGTCAAGAAGTTTGGGGGTTGATCCAATCATGCGGTTTCTGTGTGATAGGAGATACGACGCTATTGGTCGGGAAGGGGATTGGTGGATTGGGCGGGAAGGGTTCGAACAATATTGAGCAAAACAAATAAAGGTAATACAAAAAACATAAGAAAAATGAATGAAAAAGAAAATTGAAAAAACAAAGCTGTTTTAGAAATGGACCTATTAAGGGGTGAATCTATCTGGGAATATCTAGGAATGTTTATTTAGGAATATCCTCATTCAAATATTTACCAGCTCTATCCATGAGCGGATTTACGGGGATGCCTGCCACCCCCAGATTTTCAAAGATTTTTTTGTTAATTCATATTGTATTTTTGTTTTAGAATTAATTTGAAGTGCCCTTTAAGGGTTGTGAAAGTTTTTTAAAATCCCTAAAAACCTAAAAAAAAAGTCAAGGCGGCCTAAATTTGGACTTGTTATTGAAGAACTTCCCATGAGGAATCGAATGAGCCCCTCCCCAGGTCCGTAGCTCAAACCATTCCCGATGTATGGCCCGATTAATGCTGCCAACATTTGCATCCTCATTCACTAGATCACTAGGTTACTGTAATCAATACAAAAACAATAGGTTACTTCGATCAAAACAAAAACAACGTGGATTTTTGTTTTAATCGCAGTAACCTAGTGATGTAGTGAATATGGATACTGGAGTGAACTCCTAGAAGGGTTTATAGCCGATACACGGGTTGAAGCATTTTGATATGCATGCTCCGCCTTACGAAATTTAAAATTTTCAAATAGAAATCGCTCTTGAAAAAGGCTGCGAATTCTTTCACTGGGGTTTATTATTCAATGATTCATGATTTGAATTTATACTAAGCTTTGGAGTGTGAGTGTTTCACAGGTGATGAAGCGATTATTGAATTTCAGGAGATATGCATAGAGAAAAATGTTATTTGGCAAGTTTGGTTCATTATTTACTGCCTAAGGTTAACACCCTGTATAGATATACCACTCTCGTCACTTTGAATATAGATATAAGGAACTGGGTGTAGAAATTAGAACAAAATTTCCTATAAGAAATGTGGATGAAATCATTTTGATCGGGTAGAATCGAATTCTTTTCCAGGGTGGGACGGTTCGTGTTTATATTGCGAACATTATTTTTTCCTGTAAGCCCCTCCTCGCTTATTCTATTTTGAAATATGTTGACGAAAAGAAGTAAAACAGGTTTGAAACTTGACTTACTGCGAGAAACGCCGCTCTCGGTTGGATTATTAATAAAGTTACCTGCCTTCCGTTCAGGGTCGACCTTCTAGCTAACTCGTGATTTAATCCCACATTATCATTATTATTAAGTAGCAAATAGCGAAGTGCAAGTGCAGAGGGGAATTAGCAAATGTCAACATGACTACCGATTGTGCTTTTGATCAGGTGTAATAGCGTGATAATCGTCTTTACATTAGCTGCAGAGGGAGAGTTTACATTGGATTGATAAACGTCGCGTTATGTAAGCTCAATTCAGTCGGTTCAAATTAGCGGACGGGATTGGGCAAGTCAACAGCGCCCTGCGAATTTCGCTCTGGTCGACAACCAATTTATTTACGGCTTTAGCCTTCTAACGACGACAAACAGTTTCATTTGGATGTTGTTGATGTGACAGATGGATTGAATTTGACCCCACAATAAAACGTAGTAGGGAACGGAGTAAACAATATTCCCATTCATAAAGACCGTATGAACAAATGTCCTCAATTTCTGAGGAAAGGATCTGGACATTCCGAGTATAGCAATCTTATAACGGTGATAAATCGCTACATATCCGAACTGTTCCAACTGTTGGTTGTTCCTTCTCCCGGTAACAGATCTTTTTCGTTACCATGACTGCTTGGGTCAAGACTGTTAAATTGATTAGTTACCCAGTCAATTTCTAAATTTTCCCAACTAAACTCTACACTTCCCAGGTCAAATTCAACGATTCTCAAGTTGAATCACTTTTTTTATAAAACTCCAACAGTTTCCTTGTCAATCTCAGCATTTCCAAAGTAAACTCAACATTTTACTAATAAAATTCATCATTCCTCAAGCCTTACTCAAAATTTCTCTGGTAAAATTTAACCAACTACTCCGCGTTAAGATAACCCACCCTTCCCCTCCCATAAGATAATGACATCAGCCAATAAAACTGAAAGACTTCTTCCGATTACATGTAATTGGAATGGGTTTTTCGAATTCCCATTACATGTAA
>JAVIWC010009262.1:0-13358 GCA_031894815.1 Creontiades dilutus | reverse complement strand
CTCACATATTGGAGAGACTTGACTCGAACTGCCAACGTTTATACGTACCGAGTGAAACATGCACAATTGATGAATCTCCTATTCCTTTCAGAGGGAATAGTCGATTTTGCATTTATACGCCCAGCAAGCCTGCGAAATATGGAATCACATTGTTGTGTGTGGTGGACTCTAAAATAAATTTTTTGTACAACCGCTATATCTACAAAGAGAAAGGCTCAGATGGAGAAACTCTACCAGGGGAGACGGGGGTGTTGTCGGTCAATTGGTATTAACGGTCACTCCATTTCTGAACACTAGAAGTAGCTTATACCAATTCCGACAGGTGAAGCCCTCTCTGGGCGATAGTTGTAACTAATTTCAGTGAGTAGGGTTAGGATCTTATCACTCCAACAATACGGCTGACAGTTGAAAAATCGCTTAGTTGTGATATAAGGCTGCTAAAAAGTAATAATTCGCGAATCTATTCAATATATATTCGTTTATATAACTTCATTATAATATTCCAACTCACGTTTTTCAAATGCCCAGAAATTCAAAGAGGAGGACTGCAAAAGCCGCCTGGAAAGCTGAAGATATGCAAAAGGCTGTAGATCCGATGTAAACTGGATTAAGCATGCGACAGGCAAGTAAGTCAGTTGGCATTCCATTTAGCTCTCTTCAATAAAGAATCAAGTTAGTTAGTATCAGAGATCCTAGGATAGGACCTCGAGCGACGTTTACTCCAGCGCAAGAGTGTATTATGGTCGAACGCCTTATTTTACTGTCGAAAATTTTCTATGGGATAACTCCCAAACTCGATCAATCACAGGTAGTATAGATAAGGTCTTCACCAATAAAATGTCAATAACTGAAAACGACAACGAACCCCAGGCCCAATCACAAATTAGTACGTCTGCTCCAAAACCTCCTGAAGAGAGAAAGAGGAAATATTGCAGCTTTTGCGCATCTCAGAAAAAAAGGTGTCAAAGATGGTGTGCTTCAAGTGCGATAAATCAGTTTGTGGTGAACATAGTAATCATATATGTATTGAATGTAAAGTCTTGTTCGTATCCAAGAAATGAGATGATTCATGTTATTATAGTTACCTCCGTTCTACAAATATTTGTGATTTATTCGTGCCTAACTGGACAAAAAGCTATTCCACATGATAATCAAGTATAGGTACCTACGTAGTTTTTCGGGCAAAGTGTTCACTAAGTAGGTAATAGGCAGAATAGGTTTCATATGCCTGCAATTTCGTGATGCTAACGTTAGTTAGTGATTAGACTAATTTGATTACGACCTCTAAATAGATTCCAGTTCTTAACCTTCCATTAGTGGCGTGTATGCGAGGCATACATGTCTATCTTCCGTCACAGGCCAATGTTCAACCAAGCATAATTTGGGCGCGACCCCCTCTTCTATTCTCCTCCTGCAAGGTGAAGCATCCTTCAGTTGTCTTCGAGCCATTGCACTGGTATCCACAACCGAGAAAACGGTAAGTTGTATTTCTCACATACATGCCATCTTTTTCGTTTTTTTTCCCAAAAGTTATTTTTCACTTAGAACAAACCCGAATTGTGTTCTACATACTTCAAGCACTATATAGTAGTTATTTACGTCCTCATATTTGCCTTCAGGTACCTACAAAAGCCCTTTGTATGTTAGACATACAAGCCACTATTGATGCTACTTCTTCATTTCTTTCCAGATGGCCCATCAAAAGGAGGTTTTTGATATGGAAAACGCGTGTGATATTGCAGCAATTCGACGCGCTCTTGAGGAATTAGATGATGGCGGGGATTTCCTCGATGATGAAAGTGAAACTGGTGAGGTTGATACTGTTGAAGTTCAGGAGGTGGATTTGGCATCAGAATTGAGTTATGATTCGAGTAGTAGCGATGAAGAAGACGATACTCCGACTGATTTTTTTAAGGCAACCCAAATGAAAAACAAAAAGATTGAAAATTCTTGGATTTGGAAAAAGCAGCCCATCCCCCGAAGCAAGCGTGCAAAACGTAATCTACTAAAGCATTTTCCTGGACCCAAAGGCCCTGTCAAAAATGTAAAGGACTGTTCTGAAATTTAGCAGAAGATGTAGAAAGGAGTAATGTTCAAGGAATAGAAAACACCGAGCAGAGATCAGACCAGCAGCATGCTGCAGACAGAATGGAGCATGAGCAAGGAACTGGGCGTGACGAGCCAACAAGAAATCCTAGAGCTCCACGACAACGTCCGAGAGAGGAGGAAGACGGTCAGGAACAGGAGAGTCCAAAACCCAAAAGGTGCAAGCCCTGTTATGCAGAAAAGCGGTCAAGAGTTACGCGTTTCTCTTGTAAGAAATGTGAAAAATACATCTGTGTTCAACACTCCAAGCCATTTTGTTTCGAGTGTAGTGATTCACTGGGGAACTGGATTCTTTTTTTTTTTTTTTTTTTTTTTCGCTCATCCATAAAATACTGCTAATTTCATTTATTTGATTTTTTTGAAAATTTTCTGTCCAAAAGATTTGTTTGTGATGGTTTTCGTCAATGTACTTTTTTCAAACAGGGAGAAGAGGGCTACTTTTGGAGTCAGTTTTAGAGGCTTGCATAGTTTGTTTCATGATTACACTCCTAGATTTTTTGAAGTTCCTAAGAATAGGTATCGTAGTCATTCCTAGTCTACCGTGGAAACTGTGATTGATTAGACTGAAGGCTAACTGTGATTTTGCCGCTATGAGCGAAAATGTAATTCCAAAGAGGATTCAAATTATTTTAGAGACGTATTTTTGACTTCTAATTTACATTATCTAAAAATAAAAAAAATGTTTACTGAACGATTATGTGCCTTGTATACACTACCCTGATAGTTAGAAAAGGTTTTATTCTAGTGTTTTGCACCCAAAAAGGTGTAGTGTATGTGAGACATGCATGCCACTAATCGTGTTATGATTGAGGTGCCACTATTGGAAGGTTAATTTTTCAAGTTTTCTCGTTTCTTTAGTTTTTTCATCAAGTTCTTACATTTTTGTGATTTACTGGTGTCAAACTTTGAAAAGATGCTGTTTTATTTGATAAAATATATAATTTGTTCGACAGGAATACTCTAAATTGTTCCCCCTTCAATGTCATTAGAGAGTTATAGCAGCCCTCAAGAGACTAGAACTCAGCGGGGCCCGTGACCGGTGACTAGAGCGAGCAAAAGGAGGCTCTACCGTTCTTGGTGGGGGAACCGATAGACGCATTGAGGTTTATAGTCACGTCAAACGCCAAAGTGACGCCAATTCGGTTTTTGAGGTAATTTCGAGAGAGTTGTGATTGAATCTACTTAACTTCAAATGCCGACCAAAAAACGAAATGGAAACCATTGAAAATATGATAGCACTTCCCAGTGATCCCAAATTAATGTTTAACGAAGTAGATCGTGCTATTAAAGCATATTTCGTTGCACTTGGTGAGAGAAGACCTCTCGTACAACGTTTTGATGACGATGGGTAGAATCCGAATCTGAAATAAACAATTGGGGTTCCTATTTAAACTAAGAAAGCATGAGCTACTCGCAAAAGTGTGATATTTGAAGTCCTTGCCAAAAAATAAGGAGCGTTTACCTCAACAAGTTTTTTGATAGCTCCACAAACTGTGGAAATAGAAAGGGTGGTTCGTTCATTAAGTGACGCCCTGAATAGATTCCGAACGAAGTATTTATCCCAGAGAATGGTTGTAAACCTCCAGGGGCAACAGCGTTATGTATCACTATTCATTACTGCCCTTTCGTATATTTTTTCGACATTTAATTCAACACATCATAACGAAAATTGAATGGAATTGAATTTATTGTTGAAAACTGAAGCGCAGTTGGCAGTGTATTCGTTCTTGTTTGTTTGGGAGAACTATTTGGTTATAGATTCGGAAGGTTATGTACGTGGCGGGCACCTGTTTGCGGGGGCCATCGGGGCACGACCAATGCGACACATTTCACATCCCCCGTTTCTTCCAGGTCACGGGGGGCCCGCAAAACCGACCTCCCGGGATCTGTGAGGAGGTTCCTCACGTGTCCTGCTATAACTCTCTATTACTGTTATTAGTCGGATGGGGGTTCAAAACGTTCAAAAATGTTGGATTGGTGAGGTTTTTGGTATTGAGCGCCTTAAAAGCGCTTTGTTACCATCCATAGTATAATTTTTCTTGTTACCAATTGTAGGTTAAAGAATTTTGCTAGAATGGAGGAGTCCAAGTGACTACACTATCCTGATGAACGCTCAGGAGCCCAGAGGACTACTATCCGTTTTTGATCAACTCTTCACAGAATTCGTTTTCAGCACTTCTCCTCACATTCTTGTCAATCAGAAGAGTTTTCAATTTTATTTTTTGCCTTTTTATTTTAGATCGGTGCTTACCAAATTTTAATTTTTCCCTTATTGTCTGATATAAAGTAAAGTAAACAAGGAATTCACCTTGGATTTGAATACGTTCACTCTTAGAAGACGATGATCCATATAGTGACGAGAAGCATCTGAGTGCCTCTGAGAATGAAGAAGAACAAGATGATGTGTCAATAGATGATTCAGATGATGACCCAAGTTACGTTTTTTTCGGGATATGAAGAAAGTGACTTCTAAGACGACGATTTATTTTTAGAAGAAATTGATCACCAACGTTCTCTACAAAATCCACGTCCTATTCTGAATCCAGAAGTACAACAGACCACACCCCTCACATATCTTGGGGAAAATGATATGGAGTGGTTCTCAGAGCCAACAAGTGATAGAGTGAGAGTGGATACTGAAAACATAATCCGAGGCCTTCCCGGCTTAGTTGGACCAGCAAGAGCGCTTGGTAACAATCCAGAACCAACAGAAATATGGGCTATTCTGATAGGCAAAGTGATAATCGATGAAGTGGTGAAATGGACGAACGAAAAACTTGCTTACATTCGAAGTAAATTTCCCCCCTCAGGAAAAACTCACATATCGACACAGGGATACATGTGCTCAAGAAATCAATGATTCTCCTCACTCCTATTCTAAAAGGGGCAACAGAAGAGGTGGGGTCATTATTTTCTTCAGGCTCTACTGGTCGACCAATCATTCAGGCAACGATGTCTGGAAAAAGATTTGAAACTCAAACGGTAGCTAGGTCATTCTCCCATCATCGACGAAATTAAGTTCCCTGGCGATTTTGGGATTAGTTTGCTATTTTGAGAATGAGTTTTTTTTTTTTTTTCATTTGAAAATATATGACCTTTTGTTGCTTTCCAGTCATTTTCCAAGCAAATATTCGCCCATTTTCATAATGAAAATTAAATTCAAACTGCCCAAAAGTTAGTCTCTCACTCGTCCCACGACAAGAATTTCTTACCTTTGAGTGATGAGTAATACACGTTGTTAAAACTTAGATCTCAGAGTGGAAACCGTAAGAGATACTGCGAAAAAATTAGCTTGAAGATATGTACAGCGGCTTCGCGCTCATACTAATTTGGAAGCCATTCAGCTTCTTGACAACTCCAGTACTATTCGGCGCCTGAAGAGGACCAAACCCTTGGACTTGGGATGCTGATACCAATGTAATAGTATAGTGTGGTGCTAGTTAGTGAACTCTCACCATAAAATTGCGTAATTATGTTATAGCTAAATAACTTGATAGTTACTTACTGTATGTAAGTTACGTACCATAACCACGATAAAAACCGTAATATCAGCAAACCACCCGACTACGCGCTGACACAGCTCAGGCGAAGGGATAAGTAAGGCTCAAGCGCTCAGAGCAGGCAGTTCCTGTTTAGCCGTTGTTCCACACACGTCGCTCTTCCCTTGTATTCAAATAAAGTTTTTTTTTTAAATCAAGTTGTTAGGGCTCCCAACCTAACTGGCGCAGATCGTGGAGGATCGAGAAGAAACCGACTTCAAGCAGAGAAGCATACTACTGACTGTCATCGAATCACCATCCACAAGAACTGTCTGAAGAAGCCGACAAATTTCACGGGACAAGCTAACAGGACTCCTCACATGTATCGCACGTGAGTCAAAAATTCTAACAATTTCCAAAAAAAGTTGACGCATACAACTGTTTTTCCCCCACAAAATTTCATCTACTTCAAGAAGAAGTTCAGCTACAATTACAAAAAAAAAGACAGAGATACACCTGCTCTTTTCATTCGGAGATATCACGTTTACAATACTGTCTGAGAACTGTACATTCCTCACCCAGTAAAGAAACAAAGTATATCTCGCGAAATCCTTCTTAAGAACGATTGAATAAAAGTCACTTGTATTATGCTACCTATGTATCTATGTTAGTACTGTCTACCTTAACGCTGTCCTCATGGACAGAACCAAAGAACAAGGCGGTCGACCGTTTGGCAACTCAGAGCCGGCGCAAGACGCCTTAACGACAGAGGGGACGATATACTTAGTCCCAGAAGTAGTCCAGGAATATGTTAGAAACATCGGACGCTTCACGACAATTACGGGCGAAGAAGTATTTGTTAATGTACCAGAGATCGCAGTTCCTGGAGTTCCGACCGATGATCATGAGTCTGGGTTCTTCGGCCCATGCACCGCGGACACGCATAACGTCTATGAATGTTATGTTTCTCCCGCAGTAACGTCACGCTACGTGTCAGCGACACGTACACAGCAAGAGGACTGGGAACCACTCCCCGAAAGTCTACGGCCCGAGAACGGAGTTCCGACTCGGAATCTACTTGGCTACGAGCCAGTGCAGCATTTACATGCTGAAGGTAGAGCTAGACGTGAGAACCTCTTCTTTCCTGATTCAGACACAACGGAGGGTAGGCTTCGGTATTCACCCGAATTAGCCGCCCGAGTTAACACTTATCTAGAGAGTATAAAAGATAAGTTTAAATGTCCGCAGATCCCGAGACGTGCGCTAATTCGCACGGGACTAGTGAACACACTATTCGCTGAGACAGCAATAACAGTACCAGATACAGCCAATGGTGACTTGCTGAGTATAGAGGGAGTCAACCTTTACTCAAACGCACCTTTCGCAGCTACAATGGCTAATCATGGATATCTTGATGTGTTACACAGACGACGGACACCAAGAGCGCGTGGATTGTGCTATGTCACATCCACAAATACAGCGCTTCCTGGATGGGCTGCTACAATTAATTCAAACTTTAATATGACTGCACCCTTCCAGCCAGTCAACTTTGTTGACCTTCCCAATCTCAGGAATGCAGCATATGCTACATATACCGGCCCAAGACGAAGAATCGCATCACTTGACGAAAAAGATGCAGATTCCTTGACAGTAGGCAGGAGTACCGCCTTTACAACCAATGAATGACGACGGAGTCCGAGTCAAACAAGATGTTAGTACTATTCAGCCAAGAATGCTGTCCCAAACTAAATCTTGCTCCAGCTGGCCAGCGACCCTATAAAGGGACTCCTGCATGAGCATTCTCACAACTTTACCAATCGTATAGCTTTTTGTCTCATTTTACTGGTACCAGTACTCTGAATCAAATAAAAAAAAAAGGAACCATGGTCATATTTTTGAATCTTACTGAATCATTCTGAACCATTAAACAAGAATCTACCTCTTTCTATGCCTTAGTCAAAAAGTAGTGTAGTTGTAAATTAATGGCTTAGCATATTTGCATGCATATAGTAATCTAACAGTAGCATGACGTAACGAAGGCCCGTTACGAAACAATATGAACGGGAACCATCTCTTATGAGGATTGATACTGTCATGAAATTTCAGAAGCTATAATGTCCCAGCTGCCTAAGAACGTCCTCATCGACGACGACGAGATCTCCTTGGAAGGCGACCTGGCGCGAAAGATGTTCCAGGAACACCATCGTCCGGATGACTCGATTCTCAATCCAGACCCTGAGACTCTCTGCCTGGAAGCTGCCAAGACGTCGGAGGAAATCTTCAATCGAAATATGGAGGGAATGAAGAAGCAAATGGAGAAGACACTGTCAGAGATGAGTATTAATTTATCCTCTCTTAATGATAAATTTAATGATTTGTCTAGACGTGTTGTAGCCAATGTCGCAGACTCTTTTGCCACGTCTGTTAATATTGCTGCCTCTACCGAATCGACCCCCCATATATCTCATGTTTTTCCAGTGTATGGCCCTACTGACACTGACTCTGAAAAACTTGAAAAAAATCTAGAGATGGAGGTTGACACAGGAGATGAGGAATCGGCCCCTGTCTCAGATTCTAGGGACCCTCCTGCGGTCACTGATCCACCTTCCACCTCTACTTGACTATCCACCAGGTATCCTTGACTATGAAATCGAAGTGGTGAAACGCATGGTTCGACATTTCTTACTTGATTCAATGTCCACCTACTTCCAGGACCTGGTTCAAGACACTCCTGATCCGAAGCTTATCACTGAAAAGCTTCAACGTGTCTGCGACCCCTCCTCGACCTTTCAGCTTTGGCGACTGGTCAATGATTTCAACTCTACACATTTCAATCCTAAAGCCGAGAAGGCCATCGAATTCTTAGGTCGTTTTGATGAGTTGCAACAGAAACTTACCAGCATCAACCCTAACATGCTGACCCCTGATTACGTAAAAATGACGTTCGAAACAGCCATCTGTGACACGACAACGTATCACAAAACCGAACATCACGGGCTCAAATTTACCCTAAGCGAGCTGCGTGATATGTTGCTCGAGGAGCAGCTCAGGAAGGGGGACTGTCTCTCAGCATGTTCCGAAACAGGGTTGCCTCGTCAAGAAGTCGAGAAAGAGGGTTTTCAGGGAAGAAAGGTCGAATTCCTGGGAAAAGTGCTTCCCCGTTTAAGAGATCTGTTGAGTCTCTAAAACCATATTATCGTGGAGCTACTGAATCCTCCAAATTTTCTTTTAGTGGAGTTACTGAATTCTCCAAACCTCTGAATAAAAAGTTGTACTGTGCCTATTGCAGATTCAGAGGCCACGAAATAGAAGACTGCTTCAAGAGGAGTAAGCTCTGTTTCAGATGTGGGAAGACAGACAGACATTGGCCAGTAGACTGTCCTCTTCCTAGGCCATTAAAAGAACCTGGCCCATCTAGAGCTCTCCCTCCTCGTAAAATAATTGAACCACAGTTTCATAAAGAAAAGCGCCCGTCCCGAACCAGACAACATTCTGTTTCCAAGTCCAAATTTCATGTGAGGTAGAACATGAAGCTGATAATTGTATATCATTCCTTGACTTGAAACTTATAAAAACAGAGAGTAGCACTATAATCACTAATTATTTTTGCAAAAAACCTATTCTGGAAGGCTCATTAATTATAGATCTAATCAACCCCATCGCTACAAGATAAATACAGCCCGAAACATGCTAAGCCGGAGACTCAAACTAGCGCATCCCAAGTTTCACAACAAGATCATTGCAGATACCTCTCTTATCTCAGCAGCTAATTGTTTCCCCCAAGAAATTATTAAAAATCTCGGTCACTCAGTAATGACAAAACTTTCTAATCTGAATGATAATGTAACTCCCACCACCAATAATGTTCCTACCGACCCCCCAATCATCCCTACCAACTATCATAACGCACCTATCCCACCTAGACCTTACTATGCGTCAATTAAATATTATGGAAATATATCAAAAAAAAGTAGGCAACAAATTAAAACAATTAGATAATAACCTAAAAGTTTCTTACAAAAACCTTAACAATAATAAAAAACTATATACACAATTAAAATCACCATTGACCAAAAATGAAGCCTCTGACATTGTTTATGCAATACCATGTCAACCACCTTCTAAACAAAATATACAGAGGGGAAACAAAACAACTAGCTAGAAAAAGATTACAGGAACATGAGGGAAGTTCAACAAAATGGCCCCCAAGACCTCTACAAATCAGCTCTAGCAAAACATGTTGCCGAAACAAACCATAACCTCCAATTTGATGAATGGTCCATAAAATCCAAAGAATCCAACAACGTTAAGAAAAAATTTAAAGAAATGTCGCATATGGTAGCCAATAAAAACATAACCATGAACCACAAACAGGACGTAAGGGGTCTTAATGTAGTCTACCAAGGTCTCCTCATTCCTTAATTTCCGTCGTAATCTTATAATTAGAATTAAAATATGCATCATTCGGGGACGACATTTCAAGCTGTGAAGACTGTCACTTTGCCAACACAATTAGAAAATCGCATACCCAAGTAGACATAGGGCTGATAAACCATTCTCTGTCCATTCTAATCTAATGGGTCCTATCAGCCCTACTAACTTCAGAACCGGGGATGCCTATATTATAATTTTTGTGTGTGATTTCTCTAGATACACTTTTGCATATAAAATGAAAAATAAGAAACAACCTACAACTGTCCCTTTCAAAGTGCCTTGCTGTTCTTACTATCCGAATCTGAAATTATATAAGTGATCGTAACACACTTGCTGTCTCGTGTTATTTCTACAATAGTACCCGTTCTTCTGAATCAGGTGAGTGTATCTGTGTAATATATATTTGATTATGATATTTGAAATGAGGTTGTAATTTTGATGATCAAAGCCAACTTAGACTCAAACAACTAGCGTCTTTTGAATCAATGAGCCGACAGTGTTATTTTATGTTGTCATTGTTGTTTGTCGGACGAAACTACTGGGTTTGTGGGGAAGCTCCGCAAGTTAGCTCCAACCGACAATTGGCTGACAGCCAAGGCCCGTACGGAAGATTTTTTCGGCGCCAACACGATCAACGTCGACTCGAAGAAGAGTTTGTTGATGTTGAACTCGCTAAACGAAGAAGCCTACAAGCTCATCACTGATTTAACCACAGTCAAAAACCTATGCGGACCTCGTGAAATTGTTCGATGATTATTTCACGCTGACGGGCTCTGTGTATACATCGCGGTGCAAATTTTACCACGCCGAACGAGTGAACCAGTGGTTGACTCGTGTGCGATCGTTGGCCGGTGAATGTGCGTTTGGCCAACGTTTGGAAGCAAACATTCAGGATCGTTTTGTAATGGGAATGGGTAGAGGACCTATTCGTGATCGTCTTTTCGAAGAAGACGCTGAGAAAGTCTCGTTAGCTACCTTGGTTGCTATTGCTTCGAGTAAGGAATCTCTGTTGACGCGTTATTCATTGGAGTTACCGGACGTCAAGGTAACGAAGGAACCAAATTTTTTTTTGCCGCGACAGACGAACAAGGGCCGTCAAATTCCCGCCTCCAAGCTTAATAGCACTGAAGCTGATTCTACTAAGTCGTGTGGCTATTCCTACGCACTCAAAGATTGTAAATTCAAGCATTATTCGTGCCGAATTTGCCTTCTTGAGGGTCACTTGGGCCGGGTTAGCCCTCGAAATAAAGGGCAGGCACGAAAATGGGATGATTCGAGGCACCAGGGGACGCGGGAAAAAACCATTATTGATTGATTTATTGATGAAGCATCGCCGAGTTCGGGTGGTACAATTCTCGATGACTGCGAAACCTTGTACAAAACACATGTCTCGGGGAAGAGGGATGCTTACAAAATTGAATTGCGTTTAGGCTCCCAGTCAATCACTTTTGAAGTCGACACCATTCTTCCCGCCAGGATTTTCCGACAGTATTTTGACTTGCCGCTGGACCCCTGGGTCAACTGGTGAGTTATTTTTGCATGATCCCTCAATCATTTCAGGCTGCTTATGAAAAACGAAGCAGTATACTGCATAGGGATCTCAGTATGGCCGCCGCATTGAATGGGTTGATTCAAGTTTGTTCCTACTTCTCGGCAGTTCAATTTAGTCATTTCTAAGTCAGTGGAACGATTTTTGAACTTATTTTGTCATAATGATTACTGTTTAGTGTAGAAAAGGGGAAGCTAAATAAAAGAAATATTCACCCTGATTTCTATCACCAAAAACCAAACAGGTTTATTGAGTAACAAAATAAATACCTGCCTACAAAGTAGCTCCTAAGTTAATGATAAAAATGTCTAAACAAGATAAAGATTTACATGTATCCACAAACAGTGGTTCCCTTAAAGTTCATAGGTAAGGTAGGTAGTGTTGCTCCTTGTAGGTTTGATGGGCAGGCGCCAGCGAAATCCTGTTTCCCAATCAATAAGCCTCCAACAAGATGGTATAAAAGAAGGATGGTTGGCACTCACCTGATTCCAGAAAAGTATAAATTATAATACTCCCAATGATTATCCAGGGTAAATACACTGGAGAAGAATCCAATAACTGATGGATAAAACTAGTGGCCACTAGATTCACGGAAATCACTGATGTAGAAAGTTGGAGAATTAAAACTGGAGACAGAGGTGATGCGAAGGAAGGTCAATTTGTTACTGGCTCAAGTGTAAAACCTTGGGCCTGAAGGGATAAAGAGGGAGAAGATAAGGTGAGGTGCAGAGCAGGAGATAAGCTGATGCAGATGATAGCAGGATTAAGTCTGACCTGAAGTTGAAGGATTGGAGCAGGCAGCAGTTGTCCTCTGAACCAGGAACACTAACACACATTCACCTCACTCCTAATCAGTTGAGCTTATCTAAGCCTATTGTCATTCAGCCTTATCTGCCACAGACAGACCAGCACCTCTCAATAATTGTTAAAGGGCTGTTGCTCAAAGGCAGAATTCCCAAGGTAAGTATACAAGAGAAACAATATTATTTGTGAGATCTAATTAGTTCCTAAGTAGTTTAAGTTTAGATATAATTCAAATACACATTATCATTATTAATATTAAGTAGAATGTAGAATTAGTTTTAGTTGTAAGACGTCGTATTAATTTTATTTATAGTTAGTTATTGTTATGCATCATAAATTTTCATAATAATTCCGTTTTTTTTTCTAATACATTTTATGTCTCTAGGATGAATGAATCCTAAACAATTACTTTTATCGTTTTGACTCCTTGTTCTCGTTTTTTGGCCTACCCTGGTATCCGACGTTTAAAAATCTATAGTTCCATCAATTTTGGTCCGATTTAAAAATTCCAAAGAGGTACAGATTCTGCAGAAGTTGGAGTTTTACGCGCAACGGCCGTTTCGAGTGCGCTGTCCAAATCCAAAGCCTGTTACGCACTTGCTCCCATATTCCCGGGGCAAGTGCGTAGTAGAGACTCGAAAAGGATATTTGTTTCTGAAAAATTGGTTCTTATTTTTGCGTGGTTCTTTAACGGACAGCGTGATAGAGGAGAGTGGTAGGAAGCTATAGCAAAAATTGGAACATTTTTATCGATTAATGGTAAATTTCGATTGCCACCAGAAGTCAAAATTTCAATTAGGAGTACAAAATTTGATCTACCTATGAGCTTCGAGTTCATTCGAAACCCTTTTCATTTTCCGTACCTGGATCCTAGATCTTTGGTTTTAGATTTGGATTATTATTAGTAGCAAAAGCTATTTACCTACGTTCTAAGTAGAATAAATTCCTTAATCATCTATATTGGGAATTCATTCTTTGAAAATTAC
>JAVIWC010009261.1:0-13362 GCA_031894815.1 Creontiades dilutus | reverse complement strand
TTTTCAATGATCTACACAGTCATGTTATGGATACGAGGAAGCTACGTGCCACACCCACTTGCCAGACGTTTTTTGATTATATTAGTAGATAAAGTGTTCTGTGATTGCTAAAGGAAAAAATTTCAGCAGAATTGAAATGTTTTGTTTAAGATGTAGGGACAATGGGCAAGACCACACAGGTTTGCTTTTTCTGTAATTCCTGGAGCTCAATTGTTTTCTGTAGTTATAATTCAAGAAAAATATTTAGTATTTGGTGATTGTCAGGTGAACTTTTAGTGTTAATGAAAAGTATTAAACATATTACGTCATAAAGTCTCATTTTTCTGCTGTCATTGAGCGCCTTTCAAAATAATTTTATTTACATATAGCATTCAAAATTGCGTCCACTTGCAATTTGCAGGGTGCTTACCTATCTAGGAACCTCATTTCACTCATTCTCTCAATAGGTTTCATTTGATTTCGAAAATGTTTCATTTTTTGGAAACGGTTTCGTTTGATCTGGAAAAGGTTTCATTTGGCTTGGAAAGGCTATCGATGCATTCAATCAATATCTAATGTGCAGCTCAAATATTTTGCAACTCCTCCATCGTTTGAAAAAATGTAAAAACTGCCTTCATTATGTTACCATATGTTTAACCACATTACCTACTTACCTGCCCATTTTTCTCTTTTAATGTCGCAAAAACTTTCGAGCGTTGGCGGAAAAGACCTCTGACAAAACAACGTGGGCAGGAAACAGGGCTTTTTGTGTGTTCCCAGCCCGCCATTATCCGACGAGCCCCATTGTTGGCATCCACCAACTCACGACTTGAACCTTCCGAGATGATTGCGTAAAAAAAAAGCATTCTCCTCCATCTTGAGGGGCTTCTTCCTTCGTATTATCAGTTTATCACCGTGATTGTCTTCCCGGTGTTAATGTTTGTTAGTGGTAACGCCGCTTTCCGCAGTCATCATCAACCAACGAAAGGAGAAAATCGCCTTCATCTCGAAACTTGACGGAATTATCGGCATTAACCTCATTTTAGAGGCGGTTGCAGCTGCAGAGAAAACGTTATGTAAGGGAAGCCACCGTTTGGGCCACTTATGTGCAAGCCAACTTTTGGACTTGGTGGAATACAATTGGAATATATTTGCTGGATTTTGTGTTCAGTCGGCGAATAAACGTCAGCATTTTAATATTTATCATATATATGGGTTTTTACTTCTTTGGAATAGCTTGTTTCGTGTAGAGGGTTGGGTAGACACTGTGGTATGGAATCATACCAATTGAGGCCTTATTCTTGTGATGGATCCGGGGAATGGTTTCACGTTACGTATGCACTAAATTGCAAAAAGAGGAGGTCTGATCAAACGGGGCTGACGTGGCTATGATGACGGATTTGAGGGAGTGGCTGTCATAGGAGCTGTCAACGGGAAGCAGAAGATGGACATCCTGCTTGAAATGCTGACGTCAAGGTGGGAGGGGAGGCCCTCGTTTTTCGATAACCGCACATCTTGCCCTCGCTGCTTCTCTTTCTTCCCATCCTTGGACAAAAATAACTCAATCAGCAGATTGATACAGGAAGTGATTGGGCTGGAAAAGACGGCCGAGGTTCTTTTAACCCTCTAATTCGAGTCGACTTTAGCGTATTTTGAGAAGGGTACCAATTACTTTGGCCGAGAAATGGGAACGACTAATCTCGTTGGCAATTTGCTAAAAAATGTTCGTCTTTGGATTCTTCTGTTGTCAAATTAGAAGTTTCTGATTGAGTATATCTTTCCCATGACCCACAAATCTAGTTGAAACGAGAAGACTGATATTCAAACACAAAAATGATCAACTGAACAATCCAAATAGGTATTTTGGTTGAGAATAGATTTACGTGCTCTATGCATATCTCTTGAAATTCAATAATCGCTCTATCACCTGTGAAACACGCACACTCCAAAGCTTAGTAGACATTCAAATCATGAACGCAAGCCAATTGAATAGTAAACCCCAGTGAAAGAATTTTCAGCGTTTCTTACTCGTAGTCGTTCTAGAGCTTCCATATTCGCCATAAAAAAAGGACCTTTTGTATCCTGTCGAAAAAAATTTTGCTTCAATAACTAATTTGTATAGTTATTTTACGTTGAAGAGTGAGGACTAGTAGAGGAGCACAATTCCTGACCACTATACTAATGATGTCCACTGTTATGGATCTACGGTAAAATGTAGTGTTCTAGGATCCTGAGGACATGTGCACATTTATGTTTCCTCGTCGTTAGACGTATTTCTCTACAGTACTGGGAAATGCTTAGCCACTCATCCCATCAACGCTGGACGTGTTGCGCTTTGTCCTCGTGACTGTGCAGGATGATCTCACTCCGAACCAATTGCTCCTCGTTACGAACTATCAATCAGTGTCGCATTCGAGACGAAAAAAAACGAGTTCCTTCTTCAATTCGTCATTCCACGGGAGCAATAGACGAAACCAGCTCAGCGATGCGGAGAGATTTTTACACTGGACTGAGAAGAAAGCGAGATTTCAACTGTACCTGTTGTCACTTTCCGCCCCGTCTTGAATTATTTATCTGGTTTCGCCGAAAACGGCCAGTGGCCGAAACCGTTCAATTCTCGTTTGCTCAAACCTAGGGAAGGGATGGTTTCTTCAGGGCATTTCGTTAATATATATGTTGTACTCAACCGCCGAAAACGGCCAGTGGCCGACTCCGGGCGGAGAGAGAGAGCACTCGGAAGATGCCCAATCCTAGGAATGGTCGTTTCGAAAGTGCACAACCGAGCTCGGTCAACATTTCCAGAGAGATGTAGGTTGGCAACTCTGCTCGCTTATCAGCTAATCTGACTGGTCGTTTTCCTGTTGTTCAATGATGATTAATATAATGATTTAAGTTTCGTACCGTTGCAGTACATTTCGAGTTGATGAGTTAATATAACGAAGTTCATGTGATTTTTCAGTAGGTACCTCCTCACAAAGTTCCTTCAAAATAAGTATCTCCCCGAAGCAGTATCATTATTATTATTTTTTTATACCTAACAACAAAATAGGAAGGGGGGATTATTTTGCTAAGCTTAATTTATTCGAAGCGTAATGAGTGAATAGATTAGTACCAAGTTAAGTTGCGTTTTTCAGTACAATTTCAAGTTAATTGAGTTACCAAGTTGATGTGATTTTTAGCAAACAAGTACCTATCTCCTTATTAAAATGTACCTTCTTCCAAATACTCATCTCCTGAAGAAGAATCATTTTTGCTAAACTTAATAAAAAGAATTTCACAATGTTTTTAGTAACCGTATCTTAACAATTCCGGGGTCGATAAATAAAATAATAAAAATAAATCACTTGCACTTTCTTTATTAATAATTAAAACCGAATATATAGAGGAACGAGAGAGAGAAGGCGGGCGGGAGCAACAGTAAGAAAAGAAAGAATGATTAGATTGATAACATGAATACTAATCAGATAAAACCAAATCCTTATACGACTGGTAACATAAAGCTCGTATCCTAACACGCCCCCTCAATTTTGATGTCAATATCAGTCTTATCGATATCACATAAACAAAACATTGATATCACAATTGGTAAAACGTAAACAAATAACAAACAATGAAAAGTTAATACTTTATAAAATATATAATATAATATTGCAAAATTGGATAAAAGATTTTTAGAGTTTACAAGATCATTTGACTATCTGATCACGAAAATAAATAAACTTTTCTGTGCCGAGTGGTTTTGTCATAATATCCGCACAGTTTTCATTAGTTGAAATATACTCAATTTGAATTTCATTTTTGGAATAAAGATCCTTGATAAAATGGTATTTGATTTCTATATGTTTACCTCGTTTAGAGTTCTCCCATGTCTTCATCATTGAAATAGCACTGACGTTATCTACGTTTAGCAAAGCACTTACATTTTGAATTTTTCCACTAAACTCTCCTAGAACACCTTTCACATTCACTAGTTCCTGAGCTGCGGCGCCAGCTGCTATGTACTCAGCTTCCATCGACGACAACGCAACTGAAGTTTGTTTTCTTGAGTGCCAAGCTACTAGATTCCTACCATGAAAAGCTACAAAGCCGCTCACACTTTTCCTCGACTCTTTATCACCTGCCCAATCAGCGTCGCTCATCCCAACTAATCTGCCATCTCCCTGGGCAAACATCAAACCTTTTGATATGGTATGATGAAGGTACCTCAGAATCCGTTTACTGGCGTTGAAGAGTTGACCAGTGGGTTTGTCAAGGTAACGAGCGAGGAATGACACACTATAGGCGACGTCCGGTCTTGAAATTTGAGAAATGTACATCAATGAACATACAAGCCGGCGGTAGGGCAGATCTAGGTCCACTTCAGCTTCCTCTCGATTGAATGACACTTCCATCGGGGTTTTTACACTTCTACATTGTTCCATACCGAATTCTTTAGTTAAGCGTTCTAACATTTTCGATTGAGTGATGTGCAGGTTGTCCTTGGTACGTGTTATTTCCATTCCCAAAAAACTTTTCACTTCACCGAGGTCTCTAACTTGAAACTCGTTGTGTAGCTCCTCGAACAGTCTGTTTACACTCTTATCACTGCCTGTGATAAGTGCGTCGTCAACAAATAAAACCAAAAATACGTCGTGCTTCGTATATAAACAGAAGTCGTATTTCGATCTGATAAATCCAAGCTTTTCCATTACTTCGTTGAATTTGACATTCCAACATTTAGGAGAATTTCGCAAACCATAAAGCGCTCGATTCAATTTGAATGTTTTCGAGTTACTGTTTACTCCATCTGGTCGCTTTATATACACATTATTATCTAGTGAACCGTTCAGAAATGCCGTTGGTACATCGATTTGACGAAGTTTCCAGCTCATTTGCACTGCTTGTGAGAGTAGAATTCTTACTGTTGACATCCGACATACTGGTGCGTAGCTGTGTTCCATTTCTCCGTATGGTACCTGGAATCCACGAGCTACTAGTCGGGCTTTAGGGGTTCCGTCTTCTTTTCTTCTAAACACCCAGCGAGTATCTATCGCTACTTCGCCATTTGGAAGTTGGGCTGGAGTCCAGGTGTTGAGTTTTTCGTGAGATGAGAGTTCGCTATTTATAGCTTCTTTCCACTCTGGATCCTTCCTCGCTTCTTGGTAGCTTGCTGGTTCAGTATTAGAGGATGATAGTAGACAGAAGGCTTCATAAAGCTCATAATCACTTAGTTTGGCTGGAGCTTTGATGGTACGTCCGGAGTATGATTGTATCTTTTTCTGAGTTTGCTGATCAGCTGTTGCTTTCGATGTTGTCTTCTCCCCCTCTTTTCGTTGTTTGTTCTGTTCTTCTTTTGTGTCACTCACTCCGTCAGGTTTTTCTTCTCTTTCCGGTTGTTCTTCCTCATCTGTAGGACATTCACGCGACGCAGCTTCCTCATCATCCGACCTCAGGTAAATGTTTTCAACTTCATTTTTCAAATTTTGTAAATTTTCGAATTCCATTACAGTTTCATCAAATTTTACGTCTCGTGAACGAATTATTTTGTTTTCAGAAGGTAGGTACAATCGGTATCCTCCTCCACAGTATCCCATCATTACTGCTTTTTGAGCTCTTGGTTCTAATTTGTTTCTTCGTGGAAGAACTACATGCCAAGCACGTGATCCGAAAATTCGAAGTTTTCTGAAATCACTTCGCCCATGCCAGATTAAAGCTGGTGTTTGGCCTTTTTTGAGAGCACTCGTTGGGGATCTATTTAATTCGTACGCTGAACATTTTGCTGCCTCCCCCCAAAATTCCTTTGGAATTTTAGAGTCTATAATTTTGGTTCGCACCATGTTCAAAATTGTTTGATTCATGCGCTCGATCTTGCCTGCCATTTGTGGGCTGTAGCTCATGGAGTATTCAAGCTGAATTCCGTTTTGAGCTGCGAAATTTTTCAAATTTGAAGATCTGAATTCACCACCGTTGTCGAATCTGATCTTTTGAACAGGAACACCATGTTGGGTATTGACCAGCTTGACAAATTGAATTAAATTGTTTTCGGCCTCGCTCTTATTTCGTAGCAGTCGAATAACAATAAAATGTGAAAAATCATCTAGGATGATCTGCATGTACCTTTCTTCCATGTTGGTCTCTGGTGAGATTGGTCCGCATAAATCGGTCCATATAAGTTGTCCTATGGCTGTGGTTTGATTTTCGTTAGTTTTGAACGGAGGGCGCTTCAATTTTCCTTCCATGCAGCTGGAACATTTGTTTTTCGGGATTTTCAAACCCAATTGACGCAATGAGTCGTAGCTGAGGTGACCGAATCTTCTATGCCATGTGTCTTCGGCAATATGACACTCATATTTGTTTGTAGTGGCTCTCAAAATGTAAAGATTTTGTTGTTTTTTGCATTTCAACACAAAGTCGGGTCCTTTTATCTGCATACAGTCACTGTCAACCACCAACTGGTACCCCTTTTCTGTCAATTTTGAAACCGACAGGAGATTGTGCTTGATGTCCGGAACTATTATTGCCTCTATATTTACAGGCCGATCACCAATATAGGCTGAAATTGTACCGACCTTATTGGCTCTGATTATCTGCCCGTTGGCAATGTTGATCGATACTTGGTGATCCAATAGTCGAACATTTTTCATTTTTGATTCGAGTTCGCCCATCACAAAGTTATTAGTAGCTCCTGAATCAAGCACGAAAATTATTTCATTTTCATCATGCTCCCGCTGTGTTAAATTTGCTGCATATAAAACTATGGCCTGATCTGCTAAGTTGGCTTGATTACGGTTCTGGTTTTGAAATTTTGTTGAAAATTGTTTTTCTGCTGGTAAGGTTGTTGGTTATGCCCAACATTCCCGCGACCACCCCTCCCACGTCCACGTCCGCGACGTCCACCGCGACCATATCCACGACGCGAGTAGTTGGAAGGCGGATGGTTTGCTGCCTTGAAACTTGTTTCTTGATCAGGCGCATTTATTTCTCGGGTATTCAGCTTTATTTCGTGGTCCAATAATCTAGCTTTCACGAAATCAATTTTCACATCAGACACCGTCTCGAGAGCAGTCACGACAGAGTCGTACTTCGAGGGTAGAGAGAGGAGCAGATGACAAATACGATCGCTATCATCAATCTTCGATCCAAGTTCTCCCAACTGACGAATAATAGAGTCAAACTTTAGAAAGTGATCCTCGAGATGATCGTCCGCACCAGATCTGAGATTGAATAATTGCCTCCACAAGGTAAGTTTTGCAAATGAACTTGTTCGTGCAAAGATTTTCTGTAAGGCCTGCAACTGTGCTAGGGCTGATTTGCAGTCTTTTATGAGGTCTAAATGTTTATCACTTATCCCTTGGATAATTATGGATTGTGCCTTGGCATCCTTCAGTAGATATGCTTTTATTGCAGCTTCTTGATCCTTCTCTTCGGGTGGTTTTGCGCCATCGGCGACAACTTCGTCGCATTGTTCTTTCCTCAGTATTGAGATAATTCGGAAACGCCAATTATTAAAATTGGTTGCAGCTAGGACTGGTATACTAGTCATTGTAGAACTTGACATCTTTGTCTTCTCGATTTCGAGGAAGTCCGCGGCAACGTGGTGTGACAACGTGATTCGCGTGTAGCGAGGTTAGATTTGGATTGCCAAATTTCATCCACTTTCATCTGCGAATATCCACGAAATTTCGCGCACACAGGGCCTATAACCTATTACGGGATTCCGGGGTCGATAAATAAAATAATAAAAATAAATCACTTGCACTTTCTTTATTAATAATTAAAACCGAATATATAGAGGAACGAGAGAGAGAAGGCGGGCGGGAGCAACAGTAAGAAATGAAAGAATGATTAGATTGATAACATGAATACTAATCAGATAAAACCAAATCCTTATACGACTGGTAACATAAAGCTCGTATCCTTGGATAAGTTTCACAGTTTGTCGAATAAGTGTGGTCTTTTCAGTAATTTTTACATTTTAAAATCCCATTATTCGTTAATTTCTCTACATATTGACTACTTATTGATAAATATCAAACATCTAATGGTTCTAACTTTATTTCTTGCAGGAAGTCCGTGGACGGTTCTGGTCATGAGCGGAGGACCAGGACCCAAAATGGCCGCCTTGGGGGAGGCGGTCAGATTGGTCCCTGTAGATGTGACTTGCTCCTTCAAAATATCAGCCGTGGGGTTCAGTGCTGAAGACATCGTAGCTAACGTTATGAGTGAGTGTAATTTCTTATAGCTTTAATTTTCCGGTAAAGTTAAATTTATACAAATCGTGGGGTTCCGAGTAAAAGTGACCAAGTAACATTTGCAAAATTTTACAGGGGAGCGATCTGAAGTTTCACCTATTTTCTTCTTACGAACACTGGTTGTGTGATGTCTCATCCGACTATGTTTCGATTTTTATTTATCCTTTAGGTAGTTAGCTAGTGCCCGCCTATGATATCGTGCTTCAAAATTCACTTCAGATTAAATAAGAGCTGTTTTCCGGAAAACTCTATTTGATCATTTTTACCTGCCTGGAGTTTCTAGCTTTCTGGTTCATCTTTATTCATTTGGTAAATTAAATTCTTCGAAAATCTGTCGCATAGTTACATGAAATTGAGGGATTGAATAGTTTTAGCGTAGAATACGCTTTAGCCATGGACTAACTAGCCGAAAAAGGAACGCTTGAGCGTAACGAAATGTGACACGGAAAAGTCTAGAACGTTCTGGGCTGCTTTAGAAACAGATCATATGATCATAAAACACCGATAATTGATGTTTATAAGCACATTGGGTAACTTAAGGCGATCACCAAGCAACAACTTGCATATTTACATCCGTGTGTAGTAGTTGCGACAAACCCGTTTGAAGTGAGTAATTTTATTTATGTAAATCGGAGTTTCAGTCGTTCGCGAATCGTCCTTCGGTGATGTTCTCCTGCCCCGGTCCAGATTGTCCTCCTTCGAGCTCTTCAGGTACATGTCTTCTTCATCCTAAACGACCAAAAACTGCTGCTGAACGATCGAGAGAGTGGCGGTTGCGAAAAAAAGGTGGACAGTAATACACGTTTCATAATCACCGTTGAACGTTCTGCAGTTCAGCGTCCACTCGAGGCTAAAGCGTATTCTACGTTTCTATACTTGTAGCAGCAGGCTATAGGTAAATAAAAGCAGAAGGGGGGTCCAGGGGGCGCAGCCCCCGGCGAGGCGCGTAGCGCCGAGTTTTCGTTAATTTATCGTGTTGCCAAGCATCTAATAACAATGATATACCTCTTTCTGTTAGAAAAGATTATCTATTACCTATCACTGTAATTGTTCATTTTCACCTGCCCACTATGCAATCTTACAAATCTTACACAGTAAAAGTGATCAAATGGCAATTGATAACATTTACATGCACCAGCGAGAGTACATTTATAATCCATCTCGTGTTTTGTGGTTGAGTTCAAATGCCATTTGGTCACATAAAACCCTTTGGGTCAGGCAGGTAAAATTTATTTTCTAGTATTTCTTGCATATCAGTTGAAGATAACGTTCTTAGCAACAACACACAGTAGACAACGTTCCTTAGTACCGGAATGACAAAAAAAGCTCATTTTGAAAAAAATGTTACTTGGTCACTTTTACCCGGAACCCGACGAAATTGTGTAGGTTTTATTTTCAATGAATTGTACTTGCATCCAGGAATAATAATTATTCCCAACTACCCGTTAGCAGAGATGGGCGTCCCTGATTAACGAATACTCTTACAATTACATTTGCGATTACTAAAGTATTCGTAAAAGTAATCGAATAACGAGTGTAATCAATTAATTTTGTATTCGCGCGATGCGATTACTTTTGGTTTATTATTCAATAATAAACCATAGTAATCGCTCTCGAAAAAAAAATTTCTAACCCCCCCTGAAAATTTCATGGTTTACGTTTCAAAGGGTCTGGAATCCAAATCTGCAATAAAAAATTTTACGTCCGTCCGCCGTACGCCGTACGCCGTCCGCCGTACGCCGTCCGCCGTACGCAAGATTTCTCCCAAACGGCTGGACCAAAACATCTGAAATTTTCAGGAAAAATCCATGTTGGTCCGACAACGCCCCAATTCTTTAGCCAGCTTTCTAACTCAAATTGAAGTGCCATTTAAGGGTTGTCAAAGTTTTGTAAAATCCCTAAAAACCTCAAAAAACATCAAGGCGGCCTAAATGTGGACTTGTTTTGTAGAACTTTCCATGAGGAATCGAATGAGCCCCTTCCCAGGTCTGTAGGTCAAACCATTCCCGATTTATGGCATGATTAATGCGGCCAAGATTTGCGTTTTTCGAGTTCTGTTATCGCCTTCTTGATAACTGGCAGTTTCCCATCTGGCCGTTCCAAGCGCCCTCAACTCGAATATGGGAGTGAGCCCATTTCCTTTAATTTGATGTAGGTCTGATATGATAAATGAACGCAAGCCAATTGAATAATAAACCCCAGTGAAAGAATTTGCAGCGTTTTTATAATACTTTTTTAATCGGCAAAAGTATTCGAATACAATTGTAATCGATTACTATTGTATTTGATTACTTTTGCCGATTACAATGGTCCATGCCGTTGAAATTTTTTGTCGTCTTCCTTATTTTGGAGCATGAGTCTATATTTTTTTGGCAGATACGTTTCGTCCTTCACCGTGGACTTCATCAGTCTTATTATGTCATGAATACATGCAAAATTCCGGCTTGGACATGGTGGTGCCACCACACATCCCTTCATTTTGTTTCAATACTTGTAGTATGGGCAATTGAAGTTTTTTAGTTGCTCCCTCATCCTTCTTATATAAAACCTAGTCATAATTAAAAATTGTTGACTATTGTTGTTGTCATTAGTTGTATTAATTAGTGAAAAAGAAAATAACAAATAAAAAAGGGTGAGAGGAGCTGCAGGCAAAACTAAAACTCATTTAGTTAGCTAGGAGTACAACAACTATAACTAATAACTAAACCCTGAAAAAAATCTGCATATCACACAAAGTCAGAAGCAGGCATAGTTCGTGAACAATAAAATAAACAATAATTTTATGAAAAATTACATTTTCAGATTAGTACAAATTGAGATTTGAAATCAAACCAAGTTTCCATATTTGCACTTCTTGGTTTTAAATGAGTAGGTACTTATGGTTCCAATATTATGTGATCACAAGTAGGTACTATTATTATTGAATGGTCAATTTGCTATGTTATCTCAACCGACTAGCTATGGGAAAGGATATTATTGAACGTAGTTCACAACTGATTTTAGCGAAATTGCAAGAAAAAGAAGCTATGTATGTCGCTTAAAAAATTGAAATGAGCAGCGGAGGGGAGAGGGGATTATGGGTGAACTACCACAAAAAGGTCTTTTAATTTATCGGGTGGATATGAAGTCTATGACATTCTCAATTTTTAGATAGCCTGGTGGTGCATTGGACCAGCGATGTGTTTCTTTTTGTTTTGGTTTATTATTCAATAATAAACCATTGTAATCGCTCTGGAAAAAAAAATTCTAACCCCCTGAAAATTTCATGGTTTACGTTTCAAAGGGTGTAGAATCCGAATCTGCAATAAAAAATTTTCCCTCCGTCCGCCGTACGCCGTACGCACAATATCTCCGAAACGGCTGGAGCAAAAAATCTGAAATTTTCAGGAAAAATCCATCTTGGTCCGACGACGCCCCAATTCTTGAGCCAGCTCCCTCACTCAATTTAAAGTGCCCTTTAAGGGCTGTAAAAGTTTTGTAAAATCCCTGAAAACCTCAAAACTAGTCGAATCGGCCTAAATATTTTCCTATTTGAAGAACATACCATTAGGAATCGAATGAGCCCTTCACCACGTCCGTAGGTCAAACCATTCCCGATGTATGGCCCGATTTATGGTGCCAA
This sequence comes from Creontiades dilutus, assembly GCA_031894815.1. Taxonomy (NCBI): domain Eukaryota; kingdom Metazoa; phylum Arthropoda; class Insecta; order Hemiptera; family Miridae; genus Creontiades; species Creontiades dilutus. Next base: position 1,530 of record JAVIWC010009261.1, on the reverse strand, counting down.
CATTTTCGTTTTTTCGTTTATTATTGTTTGTTTGTAACCTAGTGATGTCCGGCCGATAGCGTCGAGTCGTAGTGAATGTGGATACTGGAGTGATAGCCGATGTGAATACTTGTAGTGTAGTTCGTAGCCGATACACGGGTTGAAGCATTCTGATAATATATAGGTAAATATTATTCAATATTGTTACTGGGGTTTATTATTCAATTGGCTTGCATTCATGATTTGAATCTTACTAAGCTTCGGAGTGTGCGTGTTTTACAGGTGATAGAGCGATTATTGAATTTCAGGAGATATGCATAGACCACGTAAATCTGTTCTCATCCAAAACACCTATTTGGATTGATCAGTTGATGATATTTGTGTGCCCCCTCTACATCTGTCTACCTTTGGCTACATCGTTTAATGTTGGATTTGGGGAAGTTTTAACGCAATACGAGTGCCAAAGGACTTGATAAATTATAGATGTTTTTATTGTGGGGGGGGTATTGAGGTTCAATAAAAAAAAGCTGCAAATTCTTTCACTGGGGTTTATTATTCAATCGGCTTGCGTTCATGATTTGAATTTCTACTAAGCTTTGGAGTGTGCGTGTTTCACAGGATAAGGCGATTATTGAATTTCAGGAGGCACACAAATATGATCAACTGATCAATCCAAATAGGTATTTTGGTCGAGAACAGATTCACGTGCTCCATGTATATCTCCTGAAATTCAATAATCGCCCTATCCTGTGAAACACGCACACTCCAAAGCTTAGTAGAAATTCAAATCATGAACGCAAGCCGATTGAATAATAAACCCCAGTGAAAGAATTTGCAGCGTTTTTTAAGAAGTGTGCGAATTTTTCATTGTTAATGTAATTCAAACAGTCTCTTCCAAGGCAAAAAGATCATTTAAAAAAAATTATATGTCATGGAGTTTATAGTACTTTTGTGGATAGGAAGGAAAATGATCTTACTGTATCTTTTTCAGCAAAAAGGTATAAAATTGTAGTACACAAATGTAAAAATGACAATTTGCTCCTGTTTTTAGGTCCTTCGAAGAGGATGTTGCAGAGCTCAGTGATGGGTGAGGGTAACGGTCTCTTTCGGATAGAGTTTGTGCCAACTGACGTCGGGAGCCACGTCGTCGAAGTCAGCGTCGGTGGAGAGAAGCTGCCTGGCGGACCGCTCGTCGCCAAAGTCTACAACTCGGCTCTCATCCGGGTGACTGACGTGGCGAGTGGAGTCGTCGGGCAGCCCTGTCAGTTCCGGGTGGACGCGAGCCAAGCCGGCGAGGGTCAGCTGGAGATTTCCATCAACGAGGGTGAAGTTCCCAACCACGTGACCGTCGTTGGCGGAGGCCGTTGTCTCGTCACCTTCACCCCAGAGCAGAACAAACCTCATCTCATCGATATCAAATTCAACGGCGAAACCGTGCCAGGTAATCATCAATTGATTGGAACAAGCATTGTAGTGCGTCAGTAAGATTATCATTGGTACATCAGATTTAGTTTTTGCAGCAACAGTCTGGCAGGTAAACTAAAGTTTGTG
>JAVIWC010009260.1:0-13475 GCA_031894815.1 Creontiades dilutus | reverse complement strand
GCGATTAAACAGACTTTATTTTGAGGAATTTTGATGAAAAAACGCGAAAATAACCATGAAGGAAGCGTTTTATCGAAAAAAGGACTTCAGATTCGTGTTCAGCACCCCGAAAGACCCCCTAGCGAGTAGGTTTGAAAGAGATTAAACAGAGTTTATTTTTGAGCAATTTTGATGAAAAAACGCGAAAATAACCATGAAGGAAGCGTTTTATCGAAAAAAAGGACTTCAGATTCGTGTTCAGCACCCCGAAAAACCCCTTAGAGAGTAGGTTTGAAAGCGATTAAACAGAGTTTATTTTTGAGCAATTTTGATGAAAAAACGCGAAAATAACCATGAAGAAAGCGTTTTATCGAAAAACGGACTTCAGATTCGTGTTCAGCACCCCGAAAAACCCCTTAGAGAGTAGGTTTGAAAGAGATTAAACAGAGTTTATTTTTGAGCAATTTTGATGAAAAAACGCGAAAATAACCATGAAGGAAGCGTTTTATCGAAAAAAGGACTTCAGATTCGTGTTCAGCACCCCGAAAAACCCCTTAGAGAGTAGGTTTGAAAGCGATTAAACAGAGTTTATTTTTGAGCAATTTTGATGAAAAAACGCGAAAATAACCATGAAGGAAGCGTTTTATCGAAAAAAGGACTTCAGATTCGTGTTCAGCACCCCGAAAACCCCTTAGAGAGTAGGTTTGAAAGCGATTAAACAGAGTTTATTTTTGAGCAATTTTGATGAAAAAACGCGAAAATAACCATGAAGGAAGCGTTTTATCGAAAAAAGGACTTCAGATTCGTGTTCAGCACCCCGAAAAACCCCTTAGAGAGTAGGTTTGAAAGCGATTAAACAGAGTTTATTTTTGAGCAATTTTGATGAAAAATCGCGAAAATAACCATGAAGGAAGCGTTTTATCGAAAAAAGGACTTCAGATTCGTGTTCAGCACCCCGAAAAACCCCTTAGAGAGTAGGTTTGAAAGCGATTAAACCATGAAGGAAGTGTTTTATCGAAAAAAGGACTTCAGATTCGTGTTCAGCACCCCGAAAAACCCCTTAGAGAGTAGGTTTGAAAGCGATTAAACAGAGTTTATTTTTGAGCAATTTTGATGAAAAAACGCGAAAATAACCATGAAGGAAGCGTTTTATCGAAAAAAGGACTTCAGATTCGTGTTCAGCACCCCGAAAAACCCCTTAGAGAGTAGGTTTGAAAGCGATTAAACAGAGTTTATTTTTGAGCAATTTTGATGAAAAAACGCGAAAATAACCATGAAGGAAGCGTTTTATCGAAAAAAGGACTTCAGATTCGTGTTCAGCACCCCGAAAAACCCCTTAGAGAGTAGGTTTGAAAGCGATTAAACAGAGTTTATTTTTGAGCAATTTTGATGAAAAAACGCGAAAATAACCATGAAGGAAGCGTTTTATCGAAAAAAGGACTTCAGATTCGTGTTCAGCACCCCGAAAAACCCCTTAGAGAGTAGGTTTGAAAGCGATTAAACAGAGTTTATTTTTGAGCAATTTTGATGAAAAAACGCGAAAATAACCATGAAGGAAGCGTTTTATCGAAAAAAGGACTTCAGATTCGTGTTCAGCACCCCGAAAAACCCCTTAGAGAGTAGGTTTGAAAGCGATTAAACAGAGTTTATTTTTGAGCAATTTTGATGAAAAAACGCGAAAATAACCATGAAGGAAGCGTTTTATCGAAAAAAGGACTTCAGATTCGTGTTCAGCACCCCGAAAAACCCCTTAGAGAGTAGGTTTGAAAGCGATTAAACAAAGTTTATTTTTGAGCAATTTTGATTTTGAGCAATTTTGATTTTGATAGAAAATCGCGAAAATAACCATGAAGGAAGCGTTTTATCGAAAAACGGACTTCAGATTCGTGTTCAGCACCCCGAAAAACCCCTTAGAGAGTAGGTTTGAAAGCGATTAAACAGAGTTTATTTTTGAGCAATTTTGATGAAAAAACGCGAAAATAACCATGAAGGAAGCGTTTTATCGAAAAAAGGACTTCAGATTCGTGTTCAGCACCCCGAAAAACCCCTTAGAGAGTAGGTTTGAAAGCGATTAAACAGAGTTTATTTTTGAGCAATTTTGATGAAAAAACGCGAAAATAACCATGAAGGAAGCGTTTTATCGAAAAACGGACTTCAGATTCGTGTTCAGCACCCCGAAAAACCCCTTAGAGAGTAGGTTTGAAAGCGATTAAACAGAGTTTATTTTTGAGCAATTTTGATGAAAAAACGCGAAAATAACCATGAAGGAAGCGTTTTATCGAAAAAAGGACTTCAGATTCGTGTTCAGCACCCCGAAAAACCCCTTAGAGAGTAGGTTTGAAAGCGATTAAACAGAGTTTATTTTTGAGCAATTTTGATGAAAAAACGCGAAAATAACCATGAAGGAAGCGTTTTATCGAAAAACGGACTTCAGATTCGTGTTCAGCACCCCGAAAAACCCCTTAGAGAGTAGGTTTGAAAGCGATTAAACAGAGTTAATTTTTGAGCAATTTTGATGAAAAACGCGAAAATAACCATGAAGGAAGCGTTTTATCGAAAAACGGACTTCAGATTCGTGTTCAGCACCCCGAAAACCCCTTAGAGAGTAGGTTTGAAAGCGATTAAACAGAGTTAATTTTTGAGCAATTTTGATGAAAAAACGCGAAAATAACCATGAAGGAAGCGTTTTATCGAAAAACGGACTTCAGATTCGTGTTCAGCACCCCGAAAAACCCCTTAGAGAGTAGGTTTGAAAGCGATTAAACAGAGTTTATTTTTGAGCAATTTTGATGAAAAAACGCGAAAATAACCATGAAGGAAGCGTTTTATCGAAAAACGGACTTCAGATTCGTGTTCAGCACCCCGAAAAACCCCTTAGAGAGTAGGTTTGAAAGCGATTAAACAGAGTTTATTTTTGAGCAATTTTGATGAAAAAACGCGAAAATAACCATGAAGGAAGCGTTTTATCGAAAAAAGGACTTCAGATTCGTGTTCAGCACCCCGAAAAACCCCTTAGAGAGTAGGTTTGAAAGCGATTAAACAGAGTTAATTTTTGAGCAATTTTGATGAAAAAACGCGAAAATAACCATGAAGGAAGCGTTTTATCGAAAAACGGACTTCAGATTCGTGTTCAGCACCCCGAAAAACCCCTTAGAGAGTAGGTTTGAAAGCGATTAAACAGAGTTAATTTTTGAGCAATTTTGATGAAAAAACGCGAAAATAACCATGAAGGAAGCGTTTTATCGAAAAACGGACTTCAGATTCGTGTTCAGCACCCCGAAAAACCCCTTAGAGAGTAGGTTTGAAAGCGATTAAACAGAGTTTATTTTTGAGCAATTTTGATGAAAAAACGCGAAAATAACCATGAAGGAAGCGTTTTATCGAAAAAAGGACTTCAGATTCGTGTTCAGCACCCCGAAAAACCCCTTAGAGAGTAGGTTTGAAAGCGATTAAACAGAGTTAATTTTTGAGCAATTTTGATGAAAAAACGCGAAAATAACCATGAAGGAAGCGTTTTATCGAAAAACGGACTTCAGATTCGTGTTCAGCACCCCGAAAAACCCCTTAGAGAGTAGGTTTGAAAGCGATTAAACAGAGTTTATTTTTGAGCAATTTTGATGAAAAAACGCGAAAATAACCATGAAGGAAGCGTTTTATCGAAAAACGGACTTCAGATTCGTGTTCAGCACCCCGAAAAACCCCTTAGAGAGTAGGTTTGAAAGCGATTAAACAGAGTTAATTTTTGAGCAATTTTGATGAAAAAACGCGAAAATAACCATGAAGGAAGCGTTTTATCGAAAAACGGACTTCAGATTCGTGTTCAGCACCCCGAAAAACCCCTTAGAGAGTAGGTTTGAAAGCGATTAAACAGAGTTAATTTTTGAGCAATTTTGATGAAAAAACGCGAAAATAACCATGAAGGAAGCGTTTTATCGAAAAACGGACTTCAGATTCGTGTTCAGCACCCCGAAAAACCCCTTAGAGAGTAGGTTTGAAAGCGATTAAACAGAGTTTATTTTTGAGCAATTTTGATGAAAAAACGCGAAAATAACCATGAAGGAAGCGTTTTATCGAAAAACGGACTTCAGATTCGTGTTCAGCACCCCGAAAAACCCCTTAGAGAGTAGGTTTGAAAGCGATTAAACAGAGTTAATTTTTGAGCAATTTTGATGAAAAAACGCGAAAATAACCATGAAGGAAGCGTTTTATCGAAAAACGGACTTCAGATTCGTGTTCAGCACCCCGAAAAACCCCTTAGAGAGTAGGTTTGAAAGCGATTAAACAGAGTTAATTTTTGAGCAATTTTGATGAAAAAACGCGAAAATAACCATGAAGGAAGCGTTTTATCGAAAAACGGACTTCAGATTCGTGTTCAGCACCCCGAAAAACCCCTTAGAGAGTAGGTTTGAAAGCGATTAAACAGAGTTAATTTTTGAGCAATTTTGATGAAAAAACGCGAAAATAACCATGAAGGAAGCGTTTTATCGAAAAACGGACTTCAGATTCGTGTTCAGCACCCCGAAAAACCCCTTAGAGAGTAGGTTTGAAAGCGATTAAACAGAGTTTATTTTTGAGCAATTTTGATGAAAAAACGCGAAAATAACCATGAAGGAAGCGTTTTATCGAAAAACGGACTTCAGATTCGTGTTCAGCACCCCGAAAAACCCCTTAGAGAGTAGGTTTGAAAGCGATTAAACAGAGTTAATTTTTGAGCAATTTTGATGAAAAAACGCGAAAATAACCATGAAGGAAGCGTTTTATCGAAAAACGGACTTCAGATTCGTGTTCAGCACCCCGAAAAACCCCTTAGAGAGTAGGTTTGAAAGCGATTAAACAGAGTTAATTTTTGAGCAATTTTGATGAAAAAACGCGAAAATAACCATGAAGGAAGCGTTTTATCGAAAAACGGACTTCAGATTCGTGTTCAGCACCCCGAAAAACCCCTTAGAGAGTAGGTTTGAAAGCGATTAAACAGAGTTAATTTTTGAGCAATTTTGATGAAAAAACGCGAAAATAACCATGAAGGAAGCGTTTTATCGAAAAACGGACTTCAGATTCGTGTTCAGCACCCCGAAAAACCCCTTAGAGAGTAGGTTTGAAAGCGATTAAACAGAGTTAATTTTTGAGCAATTTTGATGAAAAAACGCGAAAATAACCATGAAGGAAGCGTTTTATCGAAAAACGGACTTCAGATTCGTGTTCAGCACCCCGAAAAACCCCTTAGAGAGTAGGTTTGAAAGCGATTAAACAGAGTTAATTTTTGAGCAATTTTGATGAAAAAACGCGAAAATAACCATGAAGGAAGCGTTTTATCGAAAAACGGACTTCAGATTCGTGTTCAGCACCCCGAAAAACCCCTTAGAGAGTAGGTTTGAAAGCGATTAAACAGAGTTAATTTTTGAGCAATTTTGATGAAAAAACGCGAAAATAACCATGAAGGAAGCGTTTTATCGAAAAACGGACTTCAGATTCGTGTTCAGCACCCCGAAAAACCCCTTAGAGAGTAGGTTTGAAAGCGATTAAACAGAGTTAATTTTTGAGCAATTTTGATGAAAAAACGCGAAAATAACCATGAAGGAAGCGTTTTATCGAAAAACGGACTTCAGATTCGTGTTCAGCACCCCGAAAAACCCCTTAGAGAGTAGGTTTGAAAGCGATTAAACAGAGTTAATTTTTGAGCAATTTTGATGAAAAAACGCGAAAATAACCATGAAGGAAGCGTTTTATCGAAAAACGGACTTCAGATTCGTGTTCAGCACCCCGAAAAACCCCTTAGAGAGTAGGTTTGAAAGCGATTAAACAGAGTTAATTTTTGAGCAATTTTGATGAAAAATCGCGAAAATAACCATGAAGGAAGCGTTTTATCGAAAAACGGACTTCAGATTCGTGTTCAGCACCCCGAAAAACCCCTTAGAGAGTAGGTTTGAAAGCGATTAAACAGAGTTAATTTTTGAGCAATTTTGATGAAAAATCGCGAAAATAACCATGAAGGAAGCGTTTTATCGAAAAACGGACTTCAGATTCGTGTTCAGCACCCCGAAAAACCCCTTAGAGAGTAGGTTTGAAAGCGATTAAACAGAGTTTATTTTTGAGCAATTTTGATGAAAAAACGCGAAAATAACCATGAAGGAAGCGTTTTATCGAAAAACGGACTTCAGATTCGTGTTCAGCACCCCGAAAAACCCCTTAGAGAGTAGGTTTGAAAGGATTAAACAGAGATAATTTTTGAGCAATTTTGATAGAAAATCGCGAAAATAACCATGAAGGAAGCGTTTTATCGAAAAACGGACTTCAGATTCGTGTTCAGCACCCCGAAAAACCTCTTAGAGAGTAGGTTTGAAAGGGATTAAACAGAGTGGCCTTTCAAAATGATAATGATACAAAAAATATACTAAATGTACTAATATACATAGTTATATGACTCAACTGCAATCCGTACTGGTCAGTTTCAAGCTTGAGTCACTAATAATGAGCATAATTTGGAACTGGACTGCTCAACTATAAGTTATGTGTAATTAGATAATTCGCTTACTTACCAGATAGGTACTAAATGTTCAGATTCTACCTACATTTTCGATATCTCGTAGACTATACGGTATAGATACGATCGAGTGGATCTACCCGATTAAAGATACTGTTGGTAGGAAGATATAGTGTTGAAGATAAAGTTGGTAGAAAGATGTAGTGTTAAAGATAATGTTGGTAGGAAGATGTAGAGTTAAAGATAATGTTGGTAGGAAGATTAGTATTGAACATATAGTTAGTAGGATGATGTAGTATTAAAGATAATATTGGTACTTACCGATCGGGGTAACTGCATCTCACATCTTGAGGGAACTATCGCGGATTGAACGAACGCGGGAACACAGGATGATACTTGCCGGCGGAGGCCTCGGGAAGGACTGAGGAGGAGAGACGAACTACGATTGGCCGAGCGCCCCGCCCGACCGACGTGGGCACTGCGAGACCCCCGAGCGAAAGGCCACGTCCCGAAGTGGCCGCTGCCGAACTACGATTGGCCGAGCGCCCCGCCCGACCGACGTGGGCACTGCGAGACCCCCGAGCGAAAGGCCACGTCCGATTCTTCGAAACGCCCGTCTCTTAGTCCAGTCCCCGGAGGAAATTAATCGCCGTGAGGTGGAAAGTTTTCAACAAGTTTTTTTCTCACTTGATTCTTATATTTTCGAAGATGCTGAACACGAATCTGATGTTTGCAATCAAAATTTCTCTCCGCGTATCTGAGAAAATTGCGAAAAACCAAGAAAACTTCGCAAGTTTTTCAGTTTTTTGCTTATAACTTGGAAATTACGCGTGATATCGAAAAGCTTGTTCCATTTATTCTGGAATAGGATTGAGTTCCGCGTTGAATGGGTTCCTCAAACCTAAAATTTAATCCAACAGTACAGACACAATCGCCAGCCGAAATTCGACGATTTTTCCCATATTGGAGAAAAATTAAATTACACTCGTTTTCTAATGCTCATGTCCCTGGAAACCCCACTCTGATCGTAAAGAGTAGGGAAAGAAAGTCGTAGAGAATTGTAATATAAATTCAGAGAGCACCGTAAATTTAAATTGTGGCGATTTGGAAAATCACTAAAAAAATCAAAACAGTAGTTTGTCTGATTTTGGTGTTGGTTGCATGTTTCATTCATTCGTTGGCTTTGGTGTCTAGTTCATCGTGAATGCAGTTGAAATTAAATTTAAGATTAAATACCAGCGTCAAATCTCAGAAATAGATCCAGAACACAGGAAATGGAAAGTAAGCATACCACAATTTAATTGAAAAATACTGTATACCCAATTGATAATTATTTATCCAATTTATGATTACAAGACTTCGTGCAAAATATTATGTTTATTTTCGCTATTGTTCATCAAAATTGCTCTAAAATAAACTCTGTTAATTCGCTTTCAAACCTACTCTTGAAGGGGTTTTTCGAGGTGCTGAACACGAATCTGAAGTCCGTTTTTCAGATAAATCGCTTCTTTCACGGTTATTTTCGCGGTTTTTCATCAAAATTGCTCAAAAATAAGCTCTGTTTAATCGCTTTCAAACCTACTCTCCATGGGGTTTTTCGAGGTGCTGAACACGAATCTGAAGTCCGTTTTTCAGATAAATCGCTTCTTTCACGGTTATTTTCGCGATTTTTCATCAAAATTGCTCAAAAATAAACTCTGTTTAATCGCTTTCAAACCTGCTCTCTAAGGGGTTTTTCGAGGTGCTGAACACTAATCTGAAGTCAGTTATTCAGATAAATTGCTTCTTTCAGTGTTATTTTCGCGGTTTTTCATCATAATTGCTCAAACAATAAACTCTGTTTAATCGCTTTCATCACGTTCTTAACGTTTTCTCCAGTTCCTCTGGACAGAAGCTAACATTTTATACTCGTACTTACTTTATTTTTGCTTCCGAGTCTACCAAGGTAGCAGAAGCTTTGTTTTCACTTTCGGAATGTGAACATTTTTTTGTCCCCAAAATCAAAAATTCCACTCGCATTTTGCGTTTTTGACCTTTCTGAACAATTTTGGTTCCGTGTCTGTCTGTCAGTAAATCCTTGTTACGGACAAAACTACACGAAGTTATAGCACGATTTGATGAAAAATGGCAAAAATAACCACGAAGGAAGCGTTTTATCGAAAAACGGACTTCAGATTCGTGTTCAGCACCCCCAAAAACCCCTTAGAGAGTAGGTTTGAAAGGGATTAAACGAAGATAATTTTTGAGCAATTTTGAAGAAAAATCGCGAAAATAACCATGAAGGAAGCGTTTTATCGAAAAACGGACTTCAGATTCGTGTTCAGCACCCCGAAAAACCCCTTAGAGAGTAGGTTTGAAAGGGATTAAACGAAGATAATTTTTGAGCAATTTTGAAGAAAAATCGCACTTCAGATTCGTGTTCAGCACCCCGAAAAACCCCTTAGAGAGTAGGTTTGAAAGGGATTAAACAGAGATAATTTTTGAGCAATTTTGATGAAAAATCGCGAAAATAACGACGAAGCCCAAAAAACCCCTTAGAGAGTAGGTTTGAAAGGGATTAAACAGAGATAATTTTTGAGCAATTTTGATGAAAAATCGCGAAAATAACCATGAAGGAAGCGTTTTATCGAAAAACGGACTTCAGATTCGTGTTCAGCACCCCGAAAAACCCTTAGAGAGTAGGTTTGAAAGGGATTAAACAGAGATAAATTTTGAGCAATTTTGATGAAAAATCGCGAAAATAACCATGAAGGAAGCGTTTTATCGAAAAACGGACTTCAGATTCGTGTTCAGCACCCCGAAAACCCCTTAGAGAGTAGGTTTGAAAGCGATTAAACAGAGATAATTTTTGAGCAATTTTGATGAAAAATCGCGAAAATAACCATGAAGGAAGCGTTTTATCGAAAAACGGACTTCAGATTCGTGTTCAGCACCCCGAAAAACCCCTTAGAGAGTAGGTTTGAAAGCGATTAAACAGAGTTAATTTTTGAGCAATTTTGATGAAAAAACGCGAAAATAACCATGAAGGAAGCGTTTTATCGAAAAACGGACTTCAGATTCGTGTTCAGCACCCCGAAAAACCCCTTAGAGAGTAGGTTTGAAAGCGATTAAACAGAGTTTATTTTTGAGCAATTTTGATGAAAAAACGCGAAAATAACCATGAAGGAAGCGTTTTATCGAAAAACGGACTTCAGATTCGTGTTCAGCACCCCGAAAAACCCCTTAGAGAGTAGGTTTGAAAGGATTAAACAGAGTTAATTTTTGAGCAATTTTGATGAAAAAACGCGAAAATAACCATGAAGGAAGCGTTTTATCGAAAAACGGACTTCAGATTCGTGTTCAGCACCCCGAAAAACCCCTTTAGAGTAGGTTTGAAAGCGATTAAACAGAGTTAATTTTTGAGCAATTTTGATGAAAAATCGCGAAAATAACCATGAAGGAAGCGTTTTATCGAAAAACGGACTTCAGATTCGTGTTCAGCACCCCGAAAAACCCCTTAGAGAGTAGGTTTGAAAGCGATTAAACAGAGATAATTTTTGAGCAATTTTGATGAAAAATCGCGAAAATAACCATGAAGGAAGCGTTTTATCGAAAAACGGACTTCAGATTCGTGTTCAGCACCCCGAAAAACCCCTTAGAGAGTAGGTTTGAAAGCGATTAAACAGAGTTAATTTTTGAGCAATTTTGATGAAAAAACGCGAAAATAACCATGAAGGAAGCGTTTTATCGAAAAACGGACTTCAGATTCGTGTTCAGCACCCCGAAAAACCCCTTAGAGAGTAGGTTTGAAAGCGATTAAACAGAGATAATTTTTGAGCAATTTTGATGAAAAAACGCGAAAATAACCATGAAGGAAGCGTTTTATCGAAAAACGGACTTCAGATTCGTGTTCAGCACCCCGAAAAACCCCTTAGAGAGTAGGTTTGAAAGGGATTAAACAGAGTTAATTTTTGAGCAATTTTGATGAAAAATCGCGAAAATAACCATGAAGGAAGCGTTTTATCGAAAAACGGACTTCAGATTCGTGTTCAGCACCCCGAAAAACCCCTTAGAGAGTAGGTTTGAAAGCGATTAAACAGAGATAATTTTTGAGCAATTTTGATGAAAAATCGCGAAAATAACCACGAAGGAAGCGTTTTATCGAAAAACGGACTTCAGATTCGTGTTCAGCACCCCGAAAAACCCCTTAGAGAGTAGGTTTGAAAGCGATTAAACAGAGATAATTTTTGAGCAATTTTGATGAAAAATCGCGAAAATAACCATGAAGGAAGCGTTTTATCGAAAAACGGACTTCAGATTCGTGTTCAGCACCCCGAAAAACCCCTTAGAGAGTAGGTTTGAAAGCGATTAAACAGAGTTTAATTTTTGAGCAATTTTGATGAAAAATCGCGAAAATAACCATGAAGGAAGCGTTTTATCGAAAAACGGACTTCAGATTCGTGTTCAGCACCCCGAAAAACCCCTTAGAGAGTAGGTTTGAAAGCGATTAAACAGAGTTAATTTTTGAGCAATTTTGATGAAAAAACGCGAAAATAACCATGAAGGAAGCGTTTTATCGAAAAACGGACTTCAGATTCGTGTTCAGCACCCCGAAAAACCCCTTAGAGAGTAGGTTTGAAAGGGATTAAACAGAGATAATTTTTGAGCAATTTTGATGAAAAATCGCGAAAATAACCATGAAGGAAGCGTTTTATCGAAAAACGGACTTCAGATTCGTGTTCAGCACCCCGAAAAACCCCTTAGAGAGTAGGTTTGAAAGGGATTAAACAGAGATAATTTTTGAGCAATTTTGATGAAAAATCGCGAAAATAACCATGAAGGAAGCGTTTTATCGAAAAACGGACTTCAGATTCGTGTTCAGCACCCCGAAAAACCCCTTAGAGAGTAGGTTTGAAAGGGATTAAACAGAGATAAATTTTGAGCAATTTTGATGAAAAATCGCGAAAATAACCATGAAGGAAGCGTTTTATCGAAAAACGGACTTCAATTCGTGTTCAGCACCCCGAAAACCCCTTAGAGAGTAGGTTTGAAAGGGATTAAACAGAGATAATTTTTGAGCAATTTTGATGAAAAATCGCGAAAATAACCATGAAGGAAGCGTTTTATCGAAAAACGGACTTCAGATTCGTGTTCAGCACCCCGAAAAACCCTTAGAGAGTAGGTTTGAAAGGGATTAAACAGAGATAATTTTGAGCAATTTTGATGAAAAATCGCGAAAATAACCATGAAGGAAGCGTTTTATCGAAAAACGGACTTCAGATTCGTGTTCAGCACCCCGAAAAACCCCTTAGAGAGTAGGTTTGAAAGGGATTAAACAGAGATAATTTTTGAGCAATTTTGATGAAAAATCGCGAAAATAACCATGAAGGAAGCGTTTTATCGAAAAACGGACTTCAGATTCGTGTTCAGCACCCCGAAAAACCCCTTAGAGAGTAGGTTTGAAAGGGATTAAACAGAGATAATTTTTGAGCAATTTTGATGAAAAATCGCGAAAATAACCATGAAGGAAGCGTTTTATCGAAAAACGGACTTCGAATTCGTGTTCAGCACCCCGAAAAACCCCTTAGAGAGTAGGTTTGAAAGGGATTAAACAGAGATAATTTTTGAGCAATTTTGATGAAAAATCGCGAAAATAACCATGAAGGAAGCGTTTTATCGAAAAACGGACTTCGATTCGTGTTCAGCACCCCGAAAAACCCCTTAGAGAGTAGGTTTGAAAGGGATTAAACAGAGATAATTTTTGAGCAATTTTGATGAAAAATCGCGAAAATAACCATGAAGGAAGCGTTTTATCGAAAAACGGACTTCGAATTCGTGTTCAGCACCCCGAAAAACCCCTTAGAGAGTAGGTTTGAAAGGATTAAACAGAGATAATTTTTGAGCAATTTTGATGAAAAATCGCGAAAATAACCATGAAGGAAGCGTTTTATCGAAAAACGGACTTCAATTCGTGTTCAGCACCCCGAAAAAAACCCTTAGAGAGTAGGTTTGAAAGGGATTAAACGGAGATAATTTTTGAGCAATTTTGATGAAAAATCGCGAAAATAACCATGAAGGAAGCGAATCGCGAAAATAACCATGAAGGAAGCGTTTTATCGAAAAACGGACTTCAGATTCGTGTTCAGCACCCCGAAAAACCCCTTAGAGAGTAGGTTTGAAAGGGATTAAACAGAGATAATTTTTGAGCAATTTTGATGAAAAATCGCGAAAATAACCATGAAGGAAGCGTTTTATCGAAAAACGGACTTCAGATTCGTGTTCAGCACCCCGAAAACCCCTTAGAGAGTAGGTTTGAAAGGGATTAAACAGAGATAATTTTTGAGCAATTTTGATGAAAAATCGCGAAAATAACCATGAAGGAAGCGTTTTATCGAAAAACGGACTTCAGATTCGTGTTCAGCACCCCGAAAAACCCCTTAGAGAGTAGGTTTGAAAGGGATTAAACAGAGATAATTTTTGAGCAATTTTGATGAAAAATCGCGAAAATAACCATGAAGGAAGCGTTTTATCGAAAAACGGACTTCAGATTCGTGTTCAGCACCCCGAAAAACCCCTTAGAGAGTAGGTTTGAAAGGGATTAAACAGAGATAATTTTTGAGCAATTTTGATGAAAAATCGCGAAAATAACCATGAAGGAAGCGTTTTATCGAAAAACGGACTTCAGATTCGTGTTCAGCACCCCGAAAACCCCTTAGAGAGTAGGTTTGAAAGGGATTAAACAGAGATAATTTTTGAGCAATTTTGATGAAAAATCGCGAAAATAACCATGAAGGAAGCGTTTTATCGAAAAACGGACTTCAGATTCGTGTTCAGCACCCCGAAAAACCCCTTAGAGAGTAGGTTTGAAAGGGATTAAACAGAGATAATTTTTGAGCAATTTTGATGAAAAATCGCGAAAATAACCATGAAGGAAGCGTTTTATCGAAAAACGGACTTCAGATTCGTGTTCAGCACCCCGAAAAACTCCTTAGAGAGTAGGTTTGAAAGGGATTAAACAGAGATAATTTTGAGCAAT
>JAVIWC010009259.1:0-12902 GCA_031894815.1 Creontiades dilutus | reverse complement strand
CAGCAAACACCCCAAAGGTGCCAAAATGTACACACTGTCAAATAGCCTGTCAATACTTATTTCTGCCTTCTCTCTAACCTCAAAACTGATCTGCAACTGCCTTCCTCCAGGCCGCGCCTCAGGGCAACCAAATGACTTTGCTCTCGGTACCGGATCATGGGGGAATGAATAGTTGGTGAAGACTAAGCTGATTGTCTTGCCAAAAAGAGATGTTGACCTACAGTACCTCAACAAGTCCAGAAATGGCAAGACAAGACAAGAACAACACACCGGCACAAAACTCCTAAGCAGAGGTAGGGCAACTTGAGTGGTTCTTAATCATCTCAAGGAAATCGGCGAATGCTGCGAAGACTGCAATACTGAGGTGCAAAAACGTTCGCGTACTATCGGGATTCCTCATATTCCACTGCTATCAAAAATACCGCCAGGATAACACAATGGCGATTCTGCTGCGAAGAGGCGGAAACACCAAAAAACATGCCCCGAAGAAGTTCCAGCATTTTTGAATAGCTGTCCTAACACCCACCGATATTGTCATGAAAACTCCTGAAACCTCCATCACTATGTAAATGATGAGGTCATTGAAAAGGTTCTGAATTAGAACAGGGATAGTGAAATGAAATGAAAAAATGAATATATATTCCTCCTAAATACAAACAGAATACATATTTAAATAATTTGACAAATGCGAGAAAAAGTGTCACAATAGATCATTGTGGTCTTAGTGACCAGGAGTTTCACGAATCCGTTACCAGGGGAAAAAAAACCCTGTATTTCAAATACTTGTTATCTTATTAAGAAAAAGGCGTTACCCAATTATTTATTTTAGTACCTAAGATTCCTCCTATAAACAGTGCTCGAGCCTGTATAATTAAATGAACGCACAATGCTGTTAGGAGTACATTGCAGCCTATTTCACGTGTAAAGCCGAGCGCAAGTGTTTCCTTTTCCAAGAGACCGATTGTGTTTCCAATTTCAGCAAACGGGTTTCGGTCATTTCCCAGTAAAACCTCATAGAGCCTCCTGTAAAACGGCATCATTTCAGCGGCGCTCTCCACGGCGGGAATTCTCCGCTAAAATGGGCCCCCATTCAAACTCACGGTCGGAGGGCAATATTGCCTGTTTACACTGTTGTGAGGGCGGCGACGGGGTTATTTCAAATATGCGCCGGACCTGCATCGTGACGGGAGGGGGATGAAGGGGTTATGCGAGGCTGGGCCTTCAGAACGATCTACCGCGATATATCAAACGCCGTTTAACCTCCGCTTTTCCTATTCGGCCGTAGAATTTACTAGGCAAACCTCGACATTCGGGAGGACGACGGACTTTCCGCGAAATATTTAAAGTCATTATCACCTTATTAACGGTACCGCTCTACGCCGAAAGCCCGCACCTTTTCGACGTGTTTCATTTTTTCGTTTCGAGTTTCATTTCTTTCCTTATTTATCACTTATGTTAACAGTTGCAGTTCATTTTATTATTTTGTACTTTGTATTTCTTAAACTTTGTTCTCTTGGTGTATTGGGCTTGCCTGTATTTTTAAATAAAAAATGAATCACCAAGATCCTCTACAACAGCATGGGCGTGGCCTGAGGCGAAACAAACAAAAAGAAAGCTGATTATGCGATAATTCGAATTAAGAAAATTCGCCCATACGATCATGTTGTTTTCGGAAACGTTTTCTTCTTAATCCACCTTCTATTACGGTTTCAACAGAACTACGATTATTGATTTTAAATAACTGGAAAATAGATTTCCTCTAAATGACGCTGAATAGGTTCTCGCGTCACCCCCAGCTGCGTTATTAGACGTGAGTTTCATCCAAAACAACGAGCGATCCATTTAATTCATCTCGAGAAACGAAGTAAAAAAAAAAAAAAAAAAAAACGAAATGAGTGAGAAGTGATTAACAAATCAACTCCAGTAAAGTTATTTTAGTATGGCTATCAAGGGCGTATACATGTACCAAAAAACGAAAAAAATAACCTTACCGGCTATATTTCCTCTTTATTCACCGTCCAATGTATAAAAAGATAATATTTGTTTTTAATTAACATCAATCTCTCTTCTTTGGACGGAATCCAGGGCATTTACTAATTAAAAGTACACACAGCTTTCCCGCAAGTTTTTAAGCTTAATGGGGGCTTGAGCTAACCATATCTTGTCGCTCAGTGTAGGGATTGAGTGGGCTGTTTATTATTTTTATGTGAAGTAACCACAACTACTAAGGTGTGTCTACTTGTTACAATCTGTTTATTGTTTGCTTTAGCTTGTTCTGGCGAGCGATATTTACCGAAAAGCTAAATTGTTTTATTCTGTAATCTTTGTTGGTTAATTATTTTCAATAATAAAACTTTGACCAACCAAGAAAAAAATCAAACCCCCCTACCACTCAAAATTCGTTGTTTTACGTTTCAAGATGAGTAGAACCCGAAAATCCAATAAAATCAAATTTGTTCATTTGGCCATTTTTCGCCTAGAGCTTTTCTCCGAAACTTGTGATGGATATGGTTGGTTGGCCCTTCCCGATTCTGAATCCGTCGCCCTGGAAGATGGATCAGATGTCTTTAAGCGTCTTGGGCATCCTCGGAGCGTGGCGAGCATTACTGCATTCAGCTCAATGGAAGGGGCACCTATACTGTTCCATCACCCTCAAAAACTATTGGACTAACCCTAATGAAACATGTTCCAAATTTGGTGTCCAGTTAGGACAGAATTCTAAAATATTCAAAAACCATAATATCGAAAACTTTCTAAGTAACAAAATAATTGATTGAACTGATGTTAAAAGATAACCCTGCTGTGAGTCGAATGAGCCCACTCGGATGGCTTTACATGTAACCGATTGCCCTCATAAGGGATCAGAATTTCGACAAAAAAAGAACATTAACACGGATGTTAATTTGAATCGCTGAACATGGTTAAAATAGCCTAGTAATTGTGACGAACAATTTCGCTTATATAATTGCAATGGAATTTAGTTTTCAAGAATTCCTTTTTGAATCGAGTACTTCATGACTTTTGTCATATTTGCAAACTAGTGAAGCGATTATAAGTACGTTAAAATTTAACGTGCACATTTATAAGTACGTTAACATTTAATGTGAATTGCTATATCCGTACATGTTACCTAGGAACAGGTAAAGGTTGGTGTTCACGGAGTTAAATTTATCTATCATTCCGCATTTGGAATATCTAAAAGCCAATTAAAATATATGGAGACATGATCAGCTGAGGATCCTTGTTGTTGTTTATTTCCTAATCGATCCACGATTCTGACATATGAATGGAGCTCTGTGGTATCTAGAACACAATAACATGGTATGGAAGCGTGGCGTCGAGTTTGGATAGTGCACCACAGATTGCTTATTATAAAGATAAATGAATGATTTATTCAGAAGAGTACCAAACCTGTTTGTAATAATGTTTTATACTGTATTCCTCTCAGCGAGCATGAGCAAACTAACAATTCTACTGATGATATTGGAATTTAAGGATGACAAATGACTACTGCAGAATGACTACCATTGACGACCATGACCATTAGAGCAAAAGTTCCAAAGAACACGATAGTGCACGAAGACTAAGATAGTGCCCAAGAAATAATACTTGTAGAATATACCTAATAAAGAAATAAAAGCAAAAGAAATAAAACAATATCATATCGCCGTCCGTCAAAATACGCAAAAATGTACTGCACATTTCAATTTGACATGGTTCTCAAATGTGAGGATTTGAAGAGTTGTATTGATATATATCTAATAAATCGATAGCGTGACATTCATTCTTGCCTTGATTTTTATGTAGTGGAGTTCAGCACGATTATAGGCCTTCCACTTCATTTCCTGGAGAAAATGGAAAGAATGACATGGTGAACGCAAGCCCGTGCGGGATACTTTGAGATCTACTTCATTTTAAAGCTTAGGTGAAATATTTGCCTACTGACGTGAACTATGGCATTATGGGTTCAGCAGCATTCATTGTGAAGTCTAGAGTAATCAATCCAAGGGAATATAGACTATGTATATATAGCACTAAAATCGAAGATGAAATGGTTCAAGATGATTACTGTGGCACATTTCCAGGCACAGGTTCCAGGACTTATATGAAAGCGATCATGAGAGATAAATGTGGTTGAAATTAGAGACACCGGCGGAGGTTATGAACGATGTTGCAGGTGAACTGAGGTGTTGGGATCTCTCTGCATAGAGTTAAGCCTTCGCTGATTCAGTATAA
The DNA here is from genome assembly GCA_031894815.1 of Creontiades dilutus. Classification (NCBI taxonomy): domain Eukaryota; kingdom Metazoa; phylum Arthropoda; class Insecta; order Hemiptera; family Miridae; genus Creontiades; species Creontiades dilutus. The sequence goes on along the minus strand of JAVIWC010009259.1, from coordinate 8,666 downwards.
CCTGACCCCGGTCGGGTTGGGGTTTTGACCGAGAAAAGTGGCGGATTTAGCATAATGTGCCCCCGCCCTTCCGCCCCCAGAGCCGGGAGCCGGCTCAACCCTTATCATCCCACTTCCTAGTTCATCCTCCGGGCGAACTCCTCCCGTTGCAATATCCCGACGTCACATTAGGTCGCCGTCTCATCCGTTTTCCTCGAGGATAATGCCTTCCTGGGCCTCACGCCCTTCCCACACCCTTTGGTTCCACTCCGCCCCGCCGTCACCTGCCCCAGCTTCCTGGACTCCGTCTCTTCCAGGAACGCCGCTGAATTGCTTCCTATTCCAGTCCAGAGCTGCCAACTGTACTTCAATTTTCATGTTTGTACGGCAGTTTGAGTGTAAGTACGATGGCGTCCCACTACCGTACTCACAAATAAGGTAAAACGGAATACCTAGAATTATTAAACATTGAGATTGCACACTAATCCTTCAGTTCGAGGTCATGACGAAGGCAACATCGTGAAGAGCTACAGGAGAGCTCAGTTTTATTATAACTTTTGTCGTGACTTTTCCTCTTCATAATACATGGGTTTTCATTGTAAGATGGTTATTGTCAATGGCAAATCACGTAGATAGACCGGTAGCTACGGTTTCAAGGGTCTCTGAGAGCTCTATATCCCTAACGTTCCCAAATGGTGTTCTCTGCCTACAGCTGGATTGCAATGATGTTTATCGTATTAATTGTTCTATCATCAAAATGTAAACTTTAGTTTAAGGAAACCTGCCTATGACAGATGACAAACAGAGGACAAAGAAAGGGTATGACAGAACACCGGTAGGAGCGCCAAATGCCAATCAGTAGCGGCAGCTCAAGTTACCCTGAGCTTCAACCATGTACTTCCTTAATGCAGCAAGTTGGCCTACTATACCATCAGCTGATTCCTGATTAGGAAAAACGCGCTATGATAAACCATCCTCGGAAAATGAAGTTAAGGTTTTGCTGAGTATTCCAGCATAGCAAAATTTAATTTACACGAATTAATACGGAAGATTTTATAGTTTACTAGGAAATCTGTCTCCTCCGCTTCAGGATTTCGAACGTCTTCTTGCTCCTTCAGGAAAGAAACAAACCTCAAATTATGAAAAAAATATTTTCCTTCAAAGCAGATCGTGTGCTGTTCCATTCAAGATTTCCGCATCTTACGTTTAATTTGACAATTAGTCTTATCCTCCCATCAGTTCATAATAGTAATTAAGTCTAGGCGCCTTAACCCAGCAATTTTCGGGGAGCTCAAAAACTCTGTTGTATCACAGCCCTGGGAAAGTTGATGGACCAGAAACCGATAGCGTCTAGTCCTGGCCACTGTTGTCTAGAATCCCCATTAGCTTTGATTCGTATCTCTCTACATCTTTAAGAACGACTATAGCCTGCCTGCTTCTGCCATTAGCTGTTTCTAATCGATGGAAACCCATTTTGCTAAAACAACCCCAAAGTGAGGTTTTATAGGGTTTTCTTACATAAGCCTATGTAAGGACTTTTTTGGAATTATCTGGTGCAATCCACTTTACACCAGCTGATCTTCAACATTTTCTAGTTTTTGTAGAAATGTACATCCATGTTTTAACGAATTATCGATATGAAAAACATTCAAGTAACCAATTTGGAATAGAACTTCTAAGGAAATAAAACACACAATTCAACAGAATCATCGAGAACATAGCACGTTCTTTATCAATCCATCTGTCACCGAGCTTCCGGGTTCTCGACGTCTTTTTTGCTCCTCTAAAAAAGAAACAACTCTCCAACCGCGGGACGAATACGGTTCTCCAAAGACTTCCTCCTAGGAATCCTCCAGCCCTCGCTTCTCTCTCCAGATAAATTTCTCCATTTTCTTCCCGAGTTTAATTAATATCGCCGTTTAAAAGCATCCTCCTGCTTCTGTCCCCGCCCCGGCATTTTCTCATTTCCCGCTCGCTCCCGCTCATTAATCCTGGAGCCCGAGCGGTTCCCTTCCTCAGCGTCGGGGTGTTTAATGAGTTTTATTAGTGTTGTTCTGTCAGCGAGATGGTGATCTTTAGTTCTGCTCCCCGGCCGACTTGTAATATTCTTAAAAGGGATTACGAGAGATTATGAGAGAAAGGGTTTAAACGGTTCAAACTGGAGAGGTAACCACTCCTATTCCGCCTGCCGGATTATCCGTCCACCTGCTGCCGTCCAAAGTAACATACCAATCCCATCTCGGAATTAATTAGACGATCCAACATAAAATAATCGCGTATATCACAATTCTGAAAAAATTCCCCACTTTAGGTAGCTACTCAAGCGAGTTTCTATTGTCTTTTTACTGAAAATAATGAACGTTTGTAATCGACTAAGAAGGCCAAATTTGTTGGCATACATTTCAAGATTCGAAAATCGAACAATAATAAGAACAATAAATATCAGACCGTTAGGGGCCTTTCCCCAAAACTGCCGGTAACTAAGTTTATGAAACTTGAGTCATAAGTCCTCTCTATTTGTTCCTGAACCCTCGACGTAATTTCACCCAATTAAACTCAGAATAAATGAATTTTTCTATTTGTGCAGGCCTTCTAGCGTTAAAAGATCAACTTGCAAATGCATCCATTAACAATTAAATAAACTAAGTCGAAGCAGTAAAAAGCAAAACAAGAACAACAAAAAACAAAGAAAAAGAGTGCACTGCAGGAAAATAATCCTTCAAGGAGCCGGTATCTTACGAAAGTTACAACAATCCAGCTGTTGTTTTAATACAGAGTTATGTACATAATGTATGACAGTAAAATTATTAGTCTTAATACAATTTAATAAGAAAAATAACGTTGTTTTGTATTCATCATAGTATGTGAATGGGAGCAAAGAGGAAATCTCGCAGAAGGATAAGGATTTTTCAATTTTACAGTGAACTTCTTTATGCTTTGTTTGGAGGAGCAGATTCCTGTTCACATCAATTGTGATAGCAGTATTTTGAAATGAATAACTAAGTTAGATTTTGAATTGAAACGATATAAAGGGGGAACATATTTCGTAGAAGGAGAAACAATGTATAAATAGAACTGAAAGATGATCTCTGTATGCATTCACGATCTGCATTTCTCCAAATCAAGCGGACCTTCTCCAGTAACTCTTTTTGAATTATGTTGATTAAATTGAGATATTCTTGTTTTTCCCTGGTTTTTGTGGTTTTCAAGAAAACTGCCGCCATTTGACTTGCCCAATTATAGCGGGTATCTGTTTGACAAACGTGGATGGCAAGAAGTCGAGGAAAGCAGAGCTAAGAACACCTTGTACACAATTTAATCAACCGATTCTAGGCCAACTTCGATTATTTCACTTTGAAGTAAGAAAAACTTAATTCGGTCCGGACAAGTTAGTCAACGAATTGAGGTTAGAGAGATTATATGGGCTAAAAAATAAAAAAATCGTCAAGTTATCGAGCCAAGCACCATTATTAGACGGCCTCCCAAATTATTATTAAAAGTAGCACTCGATACATTGTCTAAATATAACTACATACAAATATACAAATACTAAGAGGAAATTAATGCAATTATCCAAAATTCTTCACTTGAATGATCTCATTGTGCATAAAAGCTCATAGAGAATACACAGAATAATTGTGTCTACAATTATTGTAGACGCCCACGAACTGAAAGTTAATACTCGATTTTTGCATAGAAAACTCCATTGGCATCAAATCAGTTAATTGGATTGTTGTATATGAGGGGATTTTCACAATGATTCCACCAGTTCTCATTCTCAGTTTCGTGTTGTAACTAGGGAAATTACGATATCGTTATAGGTTTCGAAAAGAATATTTAATTTTTTCTTAACTGCGAACAAGACTCTTAATGATAACAGGGGATGGCTATTATTGTGGTATTGATTCCATAATAATAAGTTTGGTATGAAATCAATATTCAACACTCTCTCTCTAGGCGAAACTTAATTCAACTTACTCCAGACTCCGAATTAAAGAACTAATGCTTTCCTGTTTTGAGAGCTTTTGTAAGGAAATCAGGTGGCATCTCATCCGTTTTGAGGTACTTGATTTCAATAGCCCCTTTTTCCACTTTATGCTCAATGAACAGATTCTTGATTTTAATAAAAATTGTTCTAGAGTGGTAGAAATGATTGATTATCAACTGGAATCAGGCCCCATGTCTTGCAATAAAACCTTGAAGTGCCTCTTTCCACAGCATCAGAAATACCCTGGTATTCTGCTCCCTAACAAACAGTTTTTTAATTTGTCAAACAGACAAATAGTTGATTATTCAGGGAGACAAGCATGCCTTGGTTGGCACAAACACATCAACCTTGAGAGGATGCTAGAGCAGATTAGGCTATCGTTGGGAGAAAGACTGAACATTTTCTACTAACGAAGATCCTATACCCTGGAATTTTCAGATATATGTAAGCGCTGCAATATTCCCGTCAGGGAGGACGAAACACATTTCAAATTCATCTGCCATCTTTACAACTCCTACCGAAGCTTCCATATTGCTCGATGACTCTGAACCGGCAACAGCTCGTTTACAACAGTTTATCAAGAATCTTGACCATTGGTGCACCAAGTGGCGGCTCAAAATAAACCCGCACAAATCAAAAACTGTAACATGTACCTATAAAAAGTTTTCTACCCCTTGATTTATCTCAATGCCCTTGAGCTCTATAAACCTGGAGAATTCGGAGTCTCTCGTCTGCTCGTTATTAGATTTTTAGATTTTTTGACTGGGAACTATTCAGCAACAAACCCTTGCAAGCGAATCTTAAGCTTGATTCAATATTTTTTGAGGAACCTACATGTCTGCAATACCACACTACAACAGCATCAAATATTGAGTTACTTTGCAAGCTGGGTAGACAAGGCGTTACACGTTGAGCCGTGCAAAGTCTGCAGCGAATTTGATCTATTTCATCTAGGATCGACTCTGTTTTGAGTAAAATGAAAGAATTCACAACAGTGAGTGGCGGTAATGGCTTGCTTAACAATCCCATAAGCTCCTCCCCACTGCTCGACAGTAGCTCTAATGATGAGACGAACATGTAGAAGAACATCAATCAACTTTTAAGCACGGAAGATAGGTTATCTTAGATAATGGACATCCAGTGGAAGCTCTCGTTGATGGGATAAGCCATCTGAGAACTGGTCCACCACTTGACCTTGAGCTTGAATAAGATCTTGTGTTAAAAGCATTGCTTCGGCTACGAATAACTTTGTTGATGTAATCAAACTATCTTGTGTTAACCTCAATTGTTCTTGCTTCAACTCTTCTGGTGCTGCAACTCCTGGATTTGCCTATTTTGTAAAATTGAAGATAGCCCAATGTAACTGCGTCAGTGCTTACAATCCCATGTTTAAAATGTATAAATCGGTTTCCATCAAGGTCAATCATTATTATGTTTTATGTATCAATCAATTTAAACATTTTTGACGTTCACTTTGTTCATGTAATTCTCCGAACTCTTTTAACGATCATTTGATCAATACAAACAAACTTTATCTATCTATCTATTAGACTCCTGCATTGAGAGATCTACAGCTTGCTGTTTGCTATCTGAACAAATGTTTACGTTTGAGTTTTAAAATACTGACGTATTTTTCACTGGCTACCCTTCATAAACCTTTATGAAATGATTTTCAAGTTCGCGCTACCAGACCAGAAACGTAAGAAGGTTCGGCTGACGTTTTCCCATTTATCAGAGGAGGAAACCATTTTCGCTTACAACGCTTCCGCAGTTCGACGTAGAAATGGATAAAGAACAAGGCACAAAAAATTCGTCCGTTGTCGCCCTCCAGAAAAAGATTCTCGTTAGCGGATGAACCCGAATGGACCCCAGAGGAAAAACGACGAGGAAAAAATGTAAGTAACTCCAGTTATACAGTTAGATGCTACTCGTAGTTGAGATCGTCAGTCAGTTCAGTGCGCAGTCCTCACGAGCAGGCAACACAAATAGAACGGGATCCAGAGCCCTAATTGGATTAGCCCTACTCCCTTGGCTTCAGCCAATTAACCAACGCTTAACTTCCCTGGGACCCCCTCTCCCCATCCCCTTCTGTTACCCCTCCATCCCTTCTCTCCCCCTTCCACACACCCTCCTGCCACCTGCTCATCAAACGTGTCAATATTTGATTTGACGCGATTCCCCGGAACTTGATTCTCTGAACTAGCTTTCCCCTTAAACAATTGGTCGCAACTAATTCGACCTATACCGCTGACGGAGGCAACGAACTGGATTATTGATAAATTGATATAACTTCTCTTGTATTGTGGCAGCATTCGTTACAAATTAGTAAGAACAGCGCTCGTTGAATTTCAATAGAAATCACTGAAAATCCTTCAAAACATATCCATAAATACCCATATCTATTATTTACACTTTTGCCATAGGTCATTACATTTGTCAACAATTACCGGTTGATTCGCTCTACTCATGATGTATTGGGTTGTTCGGAAAATAATTTCGTTTTTTTGGCGAACATGAAAGACAGTTTTCGTAAAATGAATAAATATTTTATTAAACTATATATTGGTCATTCTGGTCCAACACCTTTTGCCATCTTTCTGGCTGTAACATAATTCCCCTCTCATAAAAGTTCTGGTCCTTGCTGGCAAAAAACTGGTTCAGGTGGTTTTTGACATCTTCATTTGAGGTAAAGGTTTTGCCACCTAAAAAACGTTGCAGGGACCGGAACAAATAGTAGTCGGAAGGCGCCAGATCTGGAGAATATGGTGGATGTTGAGTACGTCCCATTCAAGCTGTAAAAGTTTTCGGGTGGCAAAACCTTTACCTGAAATGAAGATGTCAAAAACCACCTGAACCAGTTTTTTGCCAGCAAGGGCCAAAACTTTAATGAGAGGGGAATGGTGTTACTGCCAGAAAGATGGCAAAAGGTGTTGGACCAGAATGACCAATATATAATTTAATAAAATATTTATTCATTATACGAAAACTGTCTTTCATGTTCCCCAAAAAAACGAAATTACTTTCCGAACAACCCAATAATATCAACTGGCTTTGAAACCTTGCAACTTGTGAGCTATCGCGTACGTGACATTTCAATAGATTATCCTTACGTTACGATTCAAGCTCATCATTCCCCACAATGAATTTACAGTGAATGAACAAGGAAACCCTTGTTTAATCCCCCCCGCGGCCCCCTGCCCAAAATTGTATGGCCTATATATTTCTCTGTTCACCCTCGAAAGCTTTTTTCCGATACTAAGGGTTCAAAATTTACGAACATTGGCTCATAGGACATCCATCGACTCTGACATTTGATTGAAACAAAGTTTCTTTTGGATAGTACGAAGTTTCTTTTGACAGAAAAAGGTTCAATTTGACTGAAAAATGAAATATTTTATGATTTTCAGAACTGCAATCAACTTAGTCACAAAGATCTCAGTAGGTAGTTTGGTTTTGAACAAAATTTCTTTATTTTTAAGCTTATTATTTTTGTATTGGATAGCCGCTATACACAGATCACTAAATCATCATGGGAACGTAGTTTATACCTAATATAATTGTATAGACGTTTCATCAAAACAAATGAAATGCTTCCTTTACCTATTGATTTGAAAGTTGTCGGACAAAAATTCTGTTTCCTGCTTAGATTTTTTACTTGTGACTTCTTCGCTTGAAGTTTTGGGCAATTTCTTCATATTTCTATTCCTTGGGGTTGATTGATCATCATGGCGAGATCAAAAGCATATCCCCTGTCGATGGATTCAAAGTTTGATCTGGAAGAATACGTCTTCCGCAGCGGTGCATTCGTTCTCTTGAGGCAGCCAGGGAAATATTTCTATCGTGAGAAGGAAAAATACATTTTCAGGGTAATGTTTAAGTAACCATAGACCGGTCGTCAAGGTGACTCACATCTTTCCGGAGCGAATTAGTCTGCTTCAAGACTGTGGCAGTGGTCACTGGGTGTGAATACACGATCAAATCTGCTTGACAAGCATTGTTTGCGAACCTCGCTTGTCAAGCATGTTTGACGTTTGACGTCGCACCCACACGTTCAAACCAACCATCAACCGCACCCATCAAGCTTCATTCAGTGTTCAGTGTTCATGTTGCGTTCCTGTTTGTTAACCATGGAGATTCCCCACCTGAGTTACGTGTATTGCCTGATGAAGAATGAACTATTAAAAAAAGAAGCCCGCAGGAAAAAGAAAAGGTCTATGTGGAGCAAACAGTGGCTCATGAAAAGAGCCACTTTTGGGCACGTAAATCTCTTGCAAGAACTCACGGTTACTATATTCTTTACTTTTAACACGCCATAGTTCGGATTGACTAATGATTTGTATAAGTCAATAAACTCAGTCACAAAAGCCTTATTCCCGAACGCGTTCATTGTTGAAGACCAACACAAAATAAATGACAGCAGAAACTAGGCCGACGACTGTGAATCACGGAAACCAGCTCTGTGGTTCACAGTAAAATTACCCCCACTACCCCTTTTCGCTTGATAGTTTGAAGGTTTGATGGTTTGAAGCCCACACACACCGTCAAACTTGCTTGTCAAGCCTCATGTTTGCGAACAAATTTTCTGACAGCGACAGAAAACCTTCAAACGTGCTCTCAAACCTTCAAACCTTCAAGCATGACCCCACACACCATCAAATATGCTTGACAAGCGAGGTTCGCAAACAATGCTTGTCAAGCA